>VMKM01001161.1:0-173629 GCA_008360985.2 Macquaria ambigua | reverse complement strand
GCATGCAGGCTTTGTTTGTATTTGTGTGTCATGTGTCTCCCTTCAAGCACATCTTAAATTTAAATCGGAATCTCTCTCTTTTAAAGAGCTTACAACTGATATCATTGCTACTTTTCAAATGTTTACACATTCGATAACTTGTATGTAGGAGATGAGTTATTTATTTACACGTGTGGAGATTTTTTACTGCACAAATATGCATATAATGACCAAAATGGCACTTTTTAATGGTCCACTCAAAATCTTGGGAGATCTGAAAGGAAGGTACCATAAACTCTCATTTATTTACCACAACTGCAGAAAGCACCAGGCCTTTATTTGAAACAGGATTCTTAATTTTCCCTGTTTTATAAGTACAGCTTATCATGGTGTGGATCTCTCCCTCTCAGACAAATCAGTATGTATCTAAATACTCACTCCACGATCCCATTTACTCTCCACAAACCTCACCCAGACCCCGGTCCCTCTCGATGCAACTTATCTTCTCAAAGACGCCCCTCCAGTGCTTCGCGGCTGCAGGGAAGAGCGCCCCAGGCAGGGACGCTGGAAAAAGGGGTGCTGAGGGGGCTGCAGACCACTTGAATTACAATATGCTTTTGCCCAATGACGCCCCCTTCTATTATTTCAGACTCTTATTATTTGAGAATACAGTGGGTACCCTGCAGTTTGAGCGTGCGCCTGTGCAGAGCAAACTGATCAAAGGACATTGTAGGATACTTTGGGCCTCGATTGAGGATTCCCACGCATCAATGTTTGACTTGCAACTAGACAAACCACTCTTGGAACTCAAGTCTACACACTTCTCACACACAAAAACACACACACGTTAAAAAATTAACGGCTTGGTTACCTCTGTGCATACTCTCTCTTTATTACAATAAACAGTGATAAACAACAGCGGATATACAGTAGGAGGATGAGTCAGTTTATTAAAAGGAAAATCTTTGTGCACATGGGAGAAGTTTGCCTTGAAGGCTTTTTGTCAGAAAAGGATTGGCTGATAAGATAAGCTGAATGTTACACCAAACATTGATCGCATTTCACCCTTATTCTCTTTAAGGGAGAGTTGCGTACCCAAATCTGATACACCTGTCAAGGACTATGTGACATTGGCATTCGGAGATCTTGCAGGGCAGAAATCTTGGCATTCAGAATATTCATCACTGGTGGACCTCATGCAAACACAACTCTCTACTTCATCCAGCCAGCGGTATACTGTGCACACCTATATCCGTCTATTATTCAGTTGTGCGTCCTCCATGGGGGTTGATGACAGGTTAATATCTGCTTAGGTGAGAGGTCTTTACTCCACCTCAGTTCTCAGAAAGACAGATATCAGGATAATTCAAAAGCTGTTAGCTAATAGTGACGATTTTCTGCATCCCTGCAGCGGGTTGCACAGCCTGCTATGAGTTTAATGTATTTCCACCAGGCGTGATTCCTCATTAATTAAGGCACATCAACTGGGTTCCCATGGTATTCTTTAAATCAGTAAGAGAGCTGCGCGAGAAAGCGAGACACAGAGGGTGTGGATGGGGGTAAAGACACACTGGTGTACAAGCTCCATGGGGGGGCTTGATGCTGTCCACCCACCCCGGACACACCTGAGCTCAGCAAGGGAGCCAGCGCCCCACCTCATCTCACCTGGTAAGTAGAGGGAAAACAGTGGGATGCTAATTCACAGCTTTACTCCTTCTATGCCAAGAGGTCCAATTCCACGCTCATTACTGCCTTTCCCTTCAATTGTTAATGTGCCCTCACATACAGTATACAGATTTCTCAAATATATTTCTTTTTTTCTCCCAACTTCTGCCAAGAAGGTTATGATTTTGGTCCTGTTTTGTCGTAAACAGATTTATTGTGGAAAGTTAAGTCATAGGACAGGGAACAATTGTTTAAAGGATTTCTTAGTCAAACTGAAATTGAAATGAATTTTTGCAGAGTAATAAGTATATATATATATTCTGGGTGTTTGTTTTGATTTATATACTTGTTTGGTCATAATTGTCATTACCAAAAAGAAGAAATTCAAATTTTACTTATATTTCTGCAGTGACTGTGCCCCCTACATCCAAGGGGTGTGAATTTGTGGTTCTGATTGACAATGTCGGCACTGGTAATTTGGTGCAATATTTGTGTGTTCTATCACTTCAATTTTAACAACCACAGAGGCAGTTAATCAGCTGTGGTCAATGCTGTTAGTCATTGCTTAGTCCCATTTATTATTTGTTGCTCCGTGACACCGCACCTTACTCTGTGTCATGGTTACCTGACTACTCGTTGCTGTGACTTTTGACAGTCTGGTCATTTACCGTCACCACAACTGCACCCATGAAAATCAGACATCTAAAGCTAGCTAGACCCCCCCCCCTTCTATAATGAACATAACACTGACTGTGCAGGAGCTGCCAATGACTCAGCAGGTGTTGAAATAAAATGAACGAAAAGTAACGTCTAGCAGGAAGCTAACTAGCTTCCACTTTCTAAGTAGAAGCTAGTTAACCTAGCTTACCGAGTGGGATACAAACTTAACTGTACAATGGGTCTTCTCAAACGCTGACGCGCTACGTGGACTTGGGGGGGAAGAAATGCCTTGTCAACATATAAGATATACAGGACTATTATGTGCTCCAGTATTGCGAATCACAAAAGTGTTCCTATTTTCTAATGAATTGCTGCTACTATATCACTTGACTGAAAAGAAACATCTGGAACAAGTATTCAACTATCATTTATCACTGTATGTATTTTAAAGGATTTTAATATACATATAGTGATAGTGTGTAATAACATATTTAGACAACTATGCAGACTTGGTGAAGAAATGTGCTCTTTGAGTACTTTCGAGTTATAATTATGAAAATATGTTAAACTGGTGGAAAGAAACATGACTTGTGTCACTCTCCCTGGTAACTATCCATGCCAACATTTTCGCTTTAAACTACGGAGGCTTTGAGATATCCAGGTTTTGAATAGAATTTCATACAAGGTGGTCACAGCATTTTTTAAAAATTCAACAGCAACATCTGTTTCCTGAAACAGTGTCCGTGTTACTAATAATAATTCACAATAAATGCTGTAAAGATTGTTAATAGGGACTGTTTTTTTTGTAGAAAGTACTATAGTTCTAACATTGCTTCTGGAAACAGATGATGCTTTTTATTTTTTGTCATTTTTCAGTGCTAAGAGACCCATAAATTACAGTAAATTTTATTCACCCCCATTGTATTTGGAATGGAGACAGATATCTCAAAACCAGGACAAATTAAACTCTTTTCATGGCTTGGCACCAATAGGGCGAATGAGAAAATGCTTTAAAAATATGTTGTATATTATTTTCAGTGATGTAGCTAAGATCATCAGGTTTGATGGAAGGAACCTGAGAAACCTTTCTAAGGAATCCCGATACAGGCCAGATTAAAGAAGGCATGCAGTACTGTAGTTCATCTTTACAGCTCCAGCCCTCCAAATGACAGGAGAATCTAAAGTTTACAACCAACGGTTGTTTCACTGTGATTGTAACATCAATCAACACAAATGGGCAGTTTACAATGGGAATTCCATGGGGTTTATACACCTTGATTACAAGGTTTATTCATATTCAAATGTGGTCAGCTCACAGTAAAAACAGGATAGGTTTGGGGTGTATACTGATGCTACCAGATAAAAACCTTGTATGTCTGATGTGTGAACGTGTAAAGGAATGAGAACAGAACAGAATTGTATTAAGCCTGATGACATTGTATTGTTATGTTTAATCGGCAGGGTTTCCTCAACCCACATGGAAACATGTCATTCTTCTGTTTAAATAAAGATAATAAAAATATATAGTTTCATGTTTTATATGTATGTAGAAATATAGTTAATATATGCTTCAAAATACATGTAATGTTTCCATGTACCCCAACATATTCTGAGAAGGTTTAGTTTACACATCCCGGAATTATATCTCTTACATCAATAAACTGATGATGTCTTAGTACGTTTTAGTTTATTAGCACAATTAGCCCATAGCTTCATAAACACAAACCAGCTAGTTTCCCTTGACTGGCAGAGTAACTGTTAGTGTTTCTGCCACACCATAACCTCTATAATAATACCTCTGCTCTCTTTCCATTTCTGACCACACACACGCAGTTTTTTGCCTCTGATAAGACATCAGAGAGAGTTTTCGTTAATTGCTTCACTGAATTCCTGGCAGAGAGGAAGTGCTTCCATAACTGCAGATCAGATGCCAGAAAAAAAAGGATCACAGGCAGATGATCACAGGCCAAAACCAACAGTGGCTCTGCTGCCAAAGAACAACACTAAGCAGAGTTTCCCTTAGATGCTCCCCTTTGTTTCTAGTACTTTTTACACAGTGGGAGTTCCATTACATTTGTCATTGCCAAACATTAAATGGATCAGCTGGTTTATAATGTGCTTAATGTGCAGAACATGTTGCAACATGCCAAAAAGACAAGATATAAATGTAATAAGTCTGTACGGCAAAATATATTTGAGGGGTTCTTTCCCCCTGCATGTGGAAACATTTGTTGTTGTTGTTTTGTTTTTTTTCCTGTGGATGTCAAATAACTGACATAAAGTAAGTCAAAGACTGTAACATAACACTCAGACTGATAAGAAAGCACTTTAGGTGGAAGCAGCAGAATCAACAATCACAACTAAAACTTTGACAAATTCAACAGAAAAAAGCTTTAGTATGATGGATTATTTCGCTGTATGGACATTGTTACAATATAGAACAATAAAGAATGGCAGCAATTACATCTTTAAGTGTGTGCAGATATGCAACAGGCATTATAAAGTATGTATTAATATGATTATTTAACTGGTTGTATTTATTTTCAAATATATTTTTCATTGTATTTTTATAAATATAAAATGTATAAAATTCATAAACCTGAAATCTGATGAATGGCCATACAAGTCCAAGTAAAGGAACTGTTAGGGCTGGTTTAAACTGCTACTGGCTGTCACGCACAGAGGTACTACAAGTTGAAACTGCAGCCTACTACTCTTCCTCTGGGTGCGGACAGTATCCATGAGTCAGATTCGTGTTGATTCACTGTACAGGTGGACTGGTATAACACTGTTCATTTTGCCTGGTGTATTTTTATTAAAATTGTATTTAATTTTGCTTTAATTAGTTTTAATCATTAATTAATCATTAACAGAATGTTTCTGAATTGCTGGCCTATATAGGAGGTGGGGAGTCCCATCCCTTTTTTAATTTTGGTACAATGCACCAATTCTGCTCTGGTATGTTGCAATGACTGGTGACAGATGTTTTGTTTTGTTTGAACTCTTTACTGGCAGAGGACAGCCCACAGATGCTTTAGAACACAATCTGCAAATGCAACTTTTTTCCCTATTTGGACATATTTTATTTGAACTCTCCCAGTGACAGTGTGTAATTCATGTTTGAAAAAAAACAAACAGTCAGACAGTCACTGGGTTGTGCTGCCACTACTATGCCTCATGGGGCTGCCCAGTGGGCTTCACCAGCAGGGGCTACAACTGTCCTGGGGTCCCTCCTACCATAAAAAAAAACAATTGTTATTCATGGAAGGCATGCAGCTCAAGTTACCATCAGGCATTTAGGAATTTAGGAATGCCCTTTAAATATATCTAGTAAAATGTGAACAATGCGTTTAATTAAATCCATGCCTGAGACATGGAGGGAGCTGGGATGGGATACGATGAGTTTACCCCATGGGGTTACACAGTGGGCTAGCAGCAGGGGTAACTATACCTGGCCAACACCTTTCCCCTTGGTCTGTCCCACCCATCTTCTCTCCTGTTTCCCTTACATGCATTCACAGGGATGGAAAGATATACAAAACCTACAATATATTTGCAGATTTAAGAAGTCTTTGCCTGAGGGGATGTTTTGTTTTATTAAAGGTGCACTATGCAAGATTGTTACAGAAAAAACACCCAACTTACTAGTATACTGTATATCTCTATGTGGGACAACATAGTTTAGTCCAATTTTCACAAATACATTTTTGGAGTTTTTGTGGGGTCTCTAACAGGTTATCTAATGGACAGGAAGTGACAAATCAAAGGGTAAAATGTGAAAAGTGTGCAGTTTTCTAATTGAATGATACATTATTTCTTTAAAATCTTTCATTTGAAGAGTAATCTTTGTGCAGAAATAACAAATATTTTTTAAAATCTGAAATAGATTAAAAATCCCTTATCTGCCCAAAGAGATTCTTTAAATTGATCTGATTTCATATGAAAAGGAACCACACTAAAAATCTCAATAGCTTTAACTGACAGTCACAGTTTCACTGGGGCCGTGCTGCCACTACTGTGCCTCATGGGACTGCCCAGTGGGCCTCACAGCAGGGGCTACAATACCTGGCCAGCCCCTTTCCTGGGGTCCCTCCTATCATAAAATCACAATCATTATTTATGGATGGCCTACAGCTCAATTTACTATCTGATGTTTGGTTTAAATATACTGTAAAATTCTCCAAGAACAATGGGAAGGAGATGACAGTATGTGATGGCGCAATTCTACCCGACCTGCCAAAGTGTGTTTACCAAACCTTCCCCCTGGGCCTTTGGTACTATACCAAGCCAGATACAAAAAAAAAAAAAAAAAAAAAAAAAGACATTGTGACAGATTTACATCGTTACAAACTGGAATCCATAATAGAAATACTTTTTTTTGACTAAAATGTATATTTAATCCCTACAGCCACATTTGCACACCCTACAAGGCCTTTATGGTTTTATAATTGTTTGCATATTTGCAAGAAACATGAAGACATTTGTAATTCAGGTAAAGTAAAATGGCTTTTATAGTAATAAAATTAGTGATTGGCCCAGAGTGCTTATGTGTGCCGGGGGCTTGCACAGGCATGTTTGGTGCGACCGCGTTCACGTGTGCCTGTGCGTGAACCCTCTCTGAGGCTGTACCATCCATCCTTCACCTGTCGCCCTACCTGTGTCCTGCAGTGGGAGAGGCCTCACACTGTGGAATGCCTGTTGCCATTTATGCTCCATTACTACCTGCTGCTGCCCTATTCTCCCTGCCCTCTATTGCCTGGGGTTCATATTGGATAAGAGCCGTAAAGCCCCGCGTTTCATGGGGCTGGGTTGGGTGTAATTGGAGGGAGGCAGGCCCCTCATTCCCAGCACCGCGGGGGGCTACAATCACAGGCTTGCCCTAGCCTTTGGGCCGCCCCACCAGGAGCTAAAGAGGGTCTAAAGAGGGCACCGCGGGGGACGATATCAAACACCCCCAGAGTCCCGGGATAACAGCAAATAACACTGCAGGAGAGGGAACACACACACCGGCAGAACACACTCACACAGTCAGTCAGTCTGTCAGGACTTGTTTATTGCGGTGAATAAAACATTGTGCTGAATAAAGTGGCATGCAAAGTTGTTTATGCTGTTAATTTATGACTTTGTGAAGCAATATAAATCAAAGCAAGTGGAAAATCAGGAGTTTTACACACAAAATATGCCAATTTAAATATTACTTAGAAAAATGCTAATTTCTAGCACATTCTAATCTGTTCAGTTTCATTCAACAAGAGCGTTTGTTTTAAATAGTTTAAGTCAATTTTAAAATATTTCTGTCCCTGTTTGTTATTTTTCACTTTAACCTTCAAAGGAATAGTAACAGAACATTTTGGGAAATACGCTTGTTTGCTTTCTTTCCGAGATATAGCCAGCAGCTTAGCTTAGCATAAAGACTGGAAACGGGGAAACAGCTAGCTTGGCTCTGTACAAAGATACCAAAATCCACCTACTTATACCTCTAATGCTCACTAAGTAACACATTATATCTAGCTGGCTAACTGTTTCCTTGTTTCCAGTCTTCATGCTAAGCTAAGCTAACCAGCTGCTGGTTGTAGCTTCATATTTAGCATACAGATATGAGAGATCTTCTCATCTAACTGTCAGCAAGAAAGCAAATAAGCATATTTCCCAAAATGTCAAACAATTTCTTTAAACAGTGTGTACTATTCAATATGTATTTGAATTGACCTCTGGGTGATGAACACACTCCCCACATCCAAGACCTGTACGACCTGATGGGGCATCACAGTACAACTTAAGCCCAAACTTGTCCCTCCACATTCGCCCAAAGAGGGCCTGACTTATTCACACGGCCACCGATAACAAAGAGGCTACAACTCAGGATGTGTAAGCCAGCTTGTCATTACCGAAGAAGACAGCGCAATGTCAACAGCAAACGCTGGCAGTAATCTCTCATGTGGGGATCAAGGTGTGTAAAGAAGTGCTAAAGTAACAGTGAGGTTATACGTCGTGTCAATATGAGAGGGCAGGGTCCTCTCTGTGTGTACTTAGCAAAGCTTATATATGTGTGAGACTGTATGCGCATGCAGGTTGGTGTTATAGATGTGTGTGTGTGTGTGTGTGTGTATGTACATTGTGTACATTGCCTACAGTATATGGAAATTTATGAGTGAATGTTTTTGTGTTCATGTCTGTTCAGTGTGTGTGTGTGTGTGTGTCAGTTTGTCTATTTGTGTGTATTTGGATGTGTACCTACAGTACGTTTCGGCGTCCTATTAGTATATATATGTCCGTGTGTGTGTGTGTGTGTGTGTGAGTGTGTGTGTCTAGGTGTGGATGGATGTCAGTCCTACTGGAAGCCGCTGTGTGACAGAACAAAGCTCAGCACAGGTGTCCAACAGGTCATGTTGAGTTAGTGCTAACAGCCCGTTGAAAATCACTTTGTCAGTTATCTGTATTATCACGAACATACAGTTTGGGTTGAGCGGAGGGCACAGGAAGGACGAAACACTCACACTGTCCAATCACAAGGTTCTGGATCAAGCTCTCATTACAGTCAGAATCCACCCTGCTGACCTGCCTGTGAGACGAATCGCTAACAGCTCCAGGGCTGCTGCTCTGTAGCTGACCCTGACCTTTGACCTCGCTGTAGATGAGAAAAGAGAATTCCCCTTCAGGGTTTTGACACAATTAAGGTCGGTATTAGGAGATAGGGGGTTCTGTTAACATGAGATTAGATTAAGTATTTGAATTTCAAACGTATTGCAGATCACCATCAGCCAATAAAAATCAGAAACACAGGGCATATTTTCCAAACAAGTCATTAGTTTCCAGCCATCTTCATCTAAATGCTAACATCAGCATGCTAACACACTCACAAAGACACTGTTAAACAGGTATAATGCTTACCATAAACATCATCTTAGTTTAGCATGTTAGCATGCTAACGTGCTACTTAGCACCTAACATAAAGTACAGCTGAGGGTCAATAGTTTTGAAGGTATTTAGTCTTAAATCACAGTATTGAACAAATTGAAGCACTAGATGAAAAGTCAGGGATCATCATCGTGTTACTACAATTCATCCAGAGGGGGACATGAATGTTAGTACAAAATTTCATGGCATTACATCCGATAGGTGTCAAGATGTTTCACAAAAAAACAAAACTTTTAACCTCATGGTGGTGCTAAAGGAAAAGTCAGGGGTTTCACCAAAGTCAGTAGGATTCATCATCTCAGTACATGAATATTTGTACAAAATTGGTTGTTGAGATATTTCAGAATGGACCAAAGTGGTGGACCAACCGACAGACCAACATTGCCATCCCACTCTCACAGCTTAAAGTTTTGGCCTTTCCTATCATCACAATTTTAAAACAATTGTCATATTGTGGACCATAAAATTTCAGAAATTGTACACATTATACACTATTCATTTGTAAAGGTGGTTAAATTCCAGACAGTGGAGGGGGGGGAGAGAAAGAGAAAAAAGAAGACAAATGTGGAAGAATAAGAAGCGCAATCATGCCAATTTATTTGTGACCTTATTCATCAATAACTCAAATGTCATGTTGTCCTGATACATTGTAATTAGCTCCATTTGAAGAAGGAACTGGAAGTATTTTCTAAATGAACACAGTTTTGGGTACAGTACACTGAAGCAGGTAGCTCTCAAATGCTGGAAATTCTTAGCGCAGGGATGAGCTGAAGTTCAACTTTGGTGTGGTTCTTCAAATTTCCTGAGTTTTGTGGCTCTTGGCTGAAGCAAAAAGATCATACCAGCGTCATAAGCGTTTTTCTTTCCCCACCTTTCGTGACATCAACGCCCTCACCCTTCCTGCTTTTTGTAACCGCTACTATGAGGATGCATTTACTGTACCTAATCACTGCCACTTACTCGAGGAGAGCTGATAAAGGGCACAACAAATTCATTTACACCATTAACAAAAATCAGTTTTCAGTGTTTGCATTGTTTCTTTGGTACACTTTAGCAGCAGAAAGGGCAACAAAGGGACCGAAGTGACTTGCATTTGTGTATAGGGAAATTAGTTTAGTTTATGTCTATGTTAGATGCAGATGGTAATGCTATTGGAAGAATGCAGATACGCCTATGGGGAAAATGCTAATCACTAAGTTATAGTTGTTATGGCTGTCAAGTTTTCCATTCTCACACGGCACTTCAATAGTTTATAATGATAATGGTGGCAGATTTACCACTCAACATTCCTAGTAAGCTAGTTAGCTGGGCATGCTAGCATAACACACTCTTTAATCAATTCCTTAAACTTTTGCTCTTTTGTTTTTGGAAGGGTTGGCTCAAATATAAAGACACAACCCTGCAAACCCTTTAGATGCTGAGTATTACTCTTACTACAGCACCATGCACACCATGTAACTAGGCCTGCTGTGCCTAGTTCAGTCAGGCAACTCACATTTGAAATGTTTATTTTAGCAGCAGAACATAGTTAGAGTTTGGCGTCTAGGCTCCAAACTCATCACTCCCCGCAGATATGTTTACATAGAGATATTGGGGAGTGATGAGCAAATATCTTAAACCCCCTAGCCGGAGCCTGCAGGTGGATGCTGGGGTGGAGGTGGAGCTAAAAGAACAGGCAGCAATACTGATGCAGGGCAGCAGTGGCATTGACAGGCAGAGGGAGAGATGGGACATTTTTGCAGCTTAAATAGACTGAACTAGCCACTGAACTAGCTCACAGATGTCGCTCTGTTTATGGTTGCTAAGCTATGATTGGATAATCACTGTCGAGGGAGAGGTTTAGTAAATGGTCAGTTTCATTGAACTATCACAATGAAAGAATGTAAAGGTACTATATCTTAAATCTTATAATAATAATAATCATATCTTATAATCTTGAATTTTTATTTTTAAAAATATATATATTGCAGGGAGTGAGATTGTGTCATCTTGCATCACTAGACTTGTTTCATTTGCCATGATTCAAATGAAAAGCAAGCACTTTCCTTCTCTTTCTCTCTTTCCCATACTTGGACAACACTGAGACAGGAAAAGACAAAGACACTGAAAATATAAAGACATTAGGAAGGGGAAAGACGGATCACCCTGAGGGTATCATCCTGTGTGACCGCCTCGTCACTGATAAGAATCAAACCAGGTCTTACCGTCTCCGTCTCCTTCTTCTGCTAGCTTGTCACAGCCTGAGCACATTTTTAGCAAACAATTATGAAATCAGGTGGAGTGCTTTGGGTTTCCAAAAAAGCAGTTTTGTATTTATTCCCATGAAGTGACTGATAGCTCAGTCAGTCAGTAAGACTCTGTAATAAACGTGCTTCTCTGGCCAGACTGCATTTTTTTCTTCACCCACTCACCATATTACCACACTTTCATGGAGGTGGTTCATCTGAATATATGACACAAGAGGTGACAGCATGTGTTGTCTGAATCCAACATGCAAGAAGCTGTTCATGTTTGTAATCCCATGATACAGGTACATAGCTTTTCTGAGTTCTTATTTTAATCCATAGACTGTATATAAAGATGGACGACATGACAGCTCCCCAAAAGTGAAGCCAAAACATCTGGATCGCCCCCTGGTGGCTGGCTGCAGTATAGGTAATAAATCCCGCCCCCTCCATGTTAACGGATGGGACATGGGCCAAACTGAAAAATCAAAGTACACGTGAAATCAAATTTTTCCAAGGATGGTTTCTGTCATTTTAGGTAGTTCTTATCACGCTGATGTTTGTTCAAGTGTTCATTTTTCTGATAAGTTTGGTCTTAATTAGTTATTTGATGCTATAAAAAGGGGGTGTGACATCATAAATTGACATCTTGTGGTGTGCTCATGATTGGGTCAGGCGGGTGTATAGGCGGGACCTCGATACCGCGTCTCCACTACGGATCACTACTGCCAGACTCTGGCTCCAAATGATGTCACCAGCGCATGGCAGCGCCGTATCTGGGATATTTTGGCTTCATTTTTGTACAGTGGGATGAAGTGGAGACGTATCGTCCATTTTTATATACAGTCTATGTTTTAATCTCAAAGTCACATCCATCAATTAAAAAAAACCCAAAATGGCTAAAAAAAGAATATATTTGAATTTTGTATGGCCTATTGCTGTATGACTCAACCTTTCGAGAAGATGCCGGTATAGCTTGATTTATTTTTCATTCTTCACATCATTGTCAGGGCAGTTCCTACCTGACACCCATCTTCCTTAGATGTGATTCCTTAAATTATGTAGTGTCGCTTTTAATTCACAATGGAGAAATTACTCAAGTTCTTTCACCTCTCAATCACCCTTTACTCTAAGCTATAATTACTCTGCCATTTCAATTTAAATACCTCTCTCTCTCAAATGGTCCTGGCCAATTAAAATTCCTGATCCTCCAAGCACTAATTCTCACGTGAATTAGTCAAAATTGTATTAGTACATTAATTAATGTCAAAGCGGGTTTGAATATGACTATTAGTTCAAACTACATTCATAAACAGCTTGAATTTTCAATGTTCAAATATATCTTTATCATTTTGTTCCTGACGCAAAGAGTCATGGTGAGTCGTATCTGCCTGGAAACGTTGTTATGAAGCAGGATTTGAATGGGGACAAATAAATGGGGACAAGTTTTTTTTTTTTTTATGAGTTGCACCTCTCTTCTTCCAGGTGTCACCAGACTGAATTGAGTCTAGCCAACACCCATCCCCTGCCGTGCAAATTGGAATTCCTACCTCTGGCTCCTTGATCATGTCCTTGGATGACAGTAATGACAATGTTTAGTACAAGTGATTCAGCATTGCTCCATCTTAGCTAACACCACTCAGGAATTAAGCCAGAGGGGAATTAGACTGTCAAACTAGCACTTAAAGGAGCAATTAATGAGGTCAGAGAAAACACAGATTTTTAAGAAGATGAGCAGTGAGGCAACAAAAATAAAAAAAATGTTTCTCTCAAAGCTGTGTAATAAAAGTGTTTTTATTGAAGGCAAATAAATCTTAACAAACCTGCTCTTAACTGATTTGACGTCTATTAACCAGCATTAAAACCTGCTATGACAAGTGTGTGAGAGTTTCTGACATCATGCCAACGACAGCACTTTCAGTGTCTGCTTTCACAGCCTGACGTGTAAAACAACAAAACTTGTTTTTTTGAAGCCACTATAAAATACCAGTTGTAACATGTATTTCATAATACACTGATACACTAATACACTGAACTTCACCTGTTATACTGCTACTCATGAGAGCAAATATGGTTTTAAGTAGTTTGTCCTGCTACTGACTGACCCACCACTAAACACACCTGTCAAATAGCATTTGCAAATAATGCTTAGCATTTTCCTCCAGATCAGTGCCTTCAGACTCACCTCCCTTCACCTGAATGACTTAGTTATATTGTGAGGATAACACCTGCTTTGTTCCAATGTGGTCCACACCAAGAATAAGCAATCAGCATGTCACAAACCTGTATACAGTTTTTTTTTTTAGAATCAATATTTGAAATGTAATGAAGAGAAATGAGTGATGCTATCCAGATGAATTATGGGAAATGTAGGAGCCAGTGTTTGTGCAGCTTGACCCATACTAGAAATTAAAAGTTAGGATATCTCAGCCTCTGATTATTCAATTTTGACAATTTTGTAATATCTCTTGTGAGTCCTGCAACTATATAGAAGTGCAATACTAAACTGCTGGAGTACCCCTTTAATCCCAATACTTACATGGGTAGTTGCATTATGGACTATCGGAAATATTGTCAATATAGGTGCTCCATCCCTGATCTTTACTCTAACCAAACACAGGGCATAAGTTAACCAACTAAAAACAAGAATCTGACAGAGGACTCATTCCTGGAAGGACACATGTTCCGGGGCTGGGTTTACCTGCTGTATGCCCAACAGGTTCTATTTTCATTAAACTGGGTACAAATGATACAAATGATACAAATGCATGTGAAAGCTCAACACACATGTGCACATAGTTATTGCCAAATTATTTTTGCCCGTTGTAGTGACAAGAGGCATGTACAGGTAAGCTCTAGTCTGGACTGACCAGACTAGTGCCAAATTTGGAAAATTTGCAGGTAAAAGTTCACCAAAGTTGAATTCGATTCCATTGAAATATTTTTGGTTTAAAATTTAACTTTTATAAATGCTGGTGTGATGAAGTCCTTAAAGAAGGATGAATACATTGTCAGCAGTAATGCATTATCTGTAGGTGGAGTTGGTGTGGACATCAGTTAGGACCAATCACTTCAGCTCCTCTCATTCCCTTTAAAAGCAGCAGGTAGTTTCTTAAAGTGCCATGATGAGAGCCCCGAGATCACAAATATACTACAACTTTTACTGGACTGGCACCCAGTGAAATGGCATGCCACCAGCATTTCCACCTCTACTGGCTTTGCACCTGTCTGAAACATAGAGCCTACTCTAGCAGTAGACAATGGCCTTGACTTTTTGGCAGAAAATATACATTTCTTCTCGTATGACTATCTTGGGAGGGCTACAGAAAAAAACATTCTTACATAGACTCATGCAGGCATGTTGATTCATATTTTCAATATGTGGGTGGGATTCCAGATTTCTCTGGAAAGCGTATGTCATTACGAACACTCACTGTCAAACATTTCAGATAGAGAAAAACACATCAGGTCAATAATAGGCCAACAGTTGGCCTGAACGAAGGAGCAAACTGTATCTGAAACACACTGACTCCACTTCTGCATATCCCTTCATCAGGTCTTTCTCTATTGAAGGTCTGGTAACATTTTCAATTGTGCATTATGACAAATCATATCATTATTAATGAGAAATTAGGGTTAGGTAATATGACAATATATATTTGATTTGATTTGTATGATGTTTAATTTGCTGGATTAGCCAATAAATCTGGTGATTTAATCCATAAACAGCTTCTCAATTGATTTTCTAGAAAATGTACTATATCATGATATACATCAATACAGTGTTATGCAATTACATATATGACAATAGAGGATTTTATCACCCTGTCTTAACCTGTATTAATAGTGATACTATATTAAAGTGAAACTAAAATTAGTTGTGTCTTATTTGTTTAATGAACCCTGATTTAAAAATTATACCTACTAATAATATCAAGTGGACAAAATCGGGTTCAAAATATAATAAAAAATATTTTTAACTCGGTCTAACGGTCTCAAAATCTTTTAATTTGAGTTCCTGAGAACTAAAGAACCCAAAAAAAACAAAAAACAAACTGTAACCTGCAATCTGTCTTATCGGAGCAGAATGAACAAGAATTTCTATCATTTATACCGCAGATCAATCTCAGCATGACCGCAACGTCCCTCCCTCCCTCTCTGTCTGTTTTTTTTTTGTTTGTTTTTAAGTGAAGGTAAATAAATCTTAACAAACCTGCTCTTAACTGATTTGACGTCTATTAACCAGCATTAAAACCTGCTGTGACAAGTGTGTGAGAGTTTCTGACATCATGCCAAGGACAGCACTTGTAACACTTGGGTATCAGCTTTTAGTGTCTGCCTTCACAGCTTGACGTGTAAAACAACAAAAGCTTTTTTTTAAGCCAGTATAAAATACCAATTAATAACATGTATTTCATATACTAATACACTGAAATTCACCTGTTATACTGCTACTCATGAGACCACCTATATTTATAGGAGATATGGTTAGTTTGTCCTCCTACTGACTGACCCACCACTAAACACACCTGTCAAATAGCTTTTGCAAATAACGCTTAGCATTTGTTAAAACTTCCTCCAGATCAGTGCCTTCAGACTCACCTCCCTTCACCTGAATGACTTAGTTATACTAGCTATTTAACAATGTGAGTGCAGGTTAAACAAAAAAAAAAAAAAATACAAACGAAAAAATTAAATAACTAATATTGTGAGGAAAACACCTGCTTTGTTCCAATATGGTCCACAACATGAATAAGCAATAGGCATGTTACAAACCTGTATACAGTTTTTTTTTTTTTTAGAATCAATATTTGAAATGTAATGAAGAGAAATGAGATGAGATGAACCCTGATTTAAAAATTATAATACCTAGTAATAATATTAAGTGGACAAAATCGTGTTCAAAATATAATAAAATATATATATAAAATATATATATTGCGTAGTGTTCAATGTGACACAAAATGTCACAAAATTGCGAGCCTCACGTGGGATCATGGGAGTTGTTTTCTTTGTTAAACAACCACCATTGCCAATGAAAATCTGATGAGGAAATGTATTAAAGTTTTATACACGTTACGTTTAGTCACATTTATTCACATTATGTCATTTCTATTGAAACAGCCACAAGTAACGTTAGCTAACCTAACGTTAACTTGCTCACTTACCATTAGATGAGTCGACTACTCATACCTTATCTAACATTATGTGGCGTTCAACATGCTCATAAAGTTATTTTTAGTATGATGGTTTTGACCACGGATACCCCACGATTGAATTTGCCACATAACGTTAGCTACAGTAACAGTAGCAGTAGCTACTGTAGCTAACGTTATGTGGTGAATTCAATCGTGGGGTATTACGTCCCTCCCTCTGTGTCTGCAGGTTATCACTTATTGTCTGCAGTGTCTGAAGGTGAGGTCAGACCGGATTTCAATCCCCATTCATTTCAATGAGAAACAGGGGGAGACCTATTCGCTTCCAGTCGCGAACTCATCGTATCATTTATACTTCATTTTTTCAGGTCAATTTCATAATGACTTTCACAGTCATTATGTACAAATATACTTTTTTTTTTTTTACAAAATATAAATATAATACAATTATAAATCATTCGCAAAAGACAAAAAAAATCCAAAACCACTTGCTGAAGTACCAGAGTAAAGGTTATATCACTGCACTGCATCCCCTTTTGTCTAATCCACAGTTGCTTACTTTTCTACATCCTACAAGTCCATAGCTACTCTGTAACCTATGCCTATGCCTAAATAAAGGAATATATGACAAACTGCTGACTGAACAGGAACTAAATAATTTATTCTTCATCTGACCAGGTTAAAGATACTGTATGATCTCCGCCCCATGAGCTCTCTTACATATCAACCATAACTTGCTCTATTACTCTGAATGAGATAAATATTTCCCACACAATCCAGTCTCCTCTGTTCACCTCAACCGTGGAGGGAAAACCCCCTGGAATCCCTGCTTTCTGTGTGGCCTGTGAACCCCGGGTTCAAGAGGTCCTCAACCATTTTGCCCACAGCCTCACCAGACATTTTTGAATCCCAGTGTCAAGAAGCATTAAGACAAAATTTGAAAGATCCCAAAAATAAAATATAAAGTAGGGGTGTCCGCATCAGCTGCACTGAAGTGAGTAAATGAAAGAATTAAATTAAATTAAAGAAAATAATTAAATAAACATTAGTCTTTCTTTCTGTCTTTCTTTTAAAATAAAACTGTACTCTGATATATTTTTTACTTGTGACTGCAAAATCAAAAAGCCTCAAAATTCAAATCACATTCTTTATAACCAAGAGAAATCTGCTTGATCCCTGGACCCCTCCACATTTTCTTTTGCTACATTGTATGGACACAGACTGTATGAGACCAGAAATGGCCAGGCTAGACCACTAACAAGCCCCCACTGGCTCTTCTTAATAACATGGGGCTAACTGATGGAGACAAGCCAAAATGGGGGAAGGAGACTGGATCCCTTAGTGGGCTACCGGAACTACTGTGGCTCTGTGTGTGTGTGTGTGTGTGTGTGTGTGTGTGTGTGTGTGGGGGGGGGAATGCTACCCCTCTGGAGACTATTACCCAGTAGCACCATTAGCACTGGAAGAAGGAAACTGAGCTGCTTTGTCTTCCAAACTTCCCACTGCTGTGGAAATGGCACACATGAAGGCTGCAAATCAGATATCAAAAGAAATACAGAATGATAGTAAAGTGGGTGGTGGTGTGGTTTGTTGTTGGAGACACTTAAACCAACAGTCTCTACAAACCACTAAATAACTCTGCATCCGACAGTTCATTTTTGCCCTTTTTTCTAGCCATGCTAGAGGGGTGGCTCTATAGGGATGGCAATATTGGCCTGTCAGTCAGTCCACCACTTTGGTCCAGACTAAAATATCTCAAAAACTATTGGTGGTGAAATTTTGCACAGACATACATGGTCCCCAGAGGATGAATCCCACTGATTTTGGTGTGGTAGTCCCCTGACTTTTCCTCTAGTGCCACTATGAGGATGACATTTGTGTTTTTTAGTAAAATGTCTCAACAACTATTGGATGTATTGCCATGAAATCTGGTAGACATTCATGGTGCCCAGAGGATGTACCCTAATGACTTTGGTGATCCCCTGACTTTTCCACTAGCACCATCAGGTGGTCAAAGTTTTCAATTATCCAGTGAAATATCTCAACATCTACTACATTGATGACCTCCATGTTTCTCAGATAATGTACTCTTTAGTGGTCACTTTGGTGATCCCCTGACATTTCCTCTAACACCACAATGAGGTTGACATTTTTGGCAACTATTGGATGGATTGCCATGAAATTTGACACATTCATGGCCCACACAAGATAGTTTGTAATAACTTTGGTTGACTGTACATCTAGTGCCACCATCAGGTCAAAATTTGAATTTGTCTAATACTTAAATAATTTAAAAAATAATGACATTCCCATCAGCCTCAGCTGTACTTTGCGTTTAGTGCTAATTAGCAAATGTTAGCATGCTAACGTGCTAAACTAAAATAGTGAACATGGTGAAGATTCTACCAGCTAAACACCAGCATGTTAACATTGTCATTATGAGCGTGTTAGCATGCTGACATTTAGCTTAAAGCACTGCTAAGTGTTGTACAGCCTGTAGGTTGCTACATTCTATTCTTTACTCTACTGTATATCAGAACATTGACAAACTACATATACATATCATCCGTCCAAAAATATAAATTTTACTTTTTATGTCTGCAATCATTTCATTAGGTTTTGGCAATCACAAAGTCAGATTTGGAGCCACAGTTTTTGCTGAACTCAGTTCCATTGAATAGGAGTCCTTATCAGTTACAAGGTCTTATCATGCCAAGGTGTGGCTACCTAAGCCGAGAAGTTTGGCATGGCTGGGTGTCCACCAAATTAGTCTCTTATACAGCTGTGTGAGGTTTTGTGTGTTGTATGCATGTGTATAGCTAAGAAAAGGTAGCATGTACACGTGTTCATTAATGTTTTGTTATTTTAAGAGTATGTCTTTTATGCAGTTGATGATCGGTCAATACCACATTTATGGTCAATGGGAAGTGACTTCATCAGATTCCACATAAGTTGCACTAGTGTTTCTGCTACTGCTATGTCTGTCTGCTTTGTGTGTACGACAACTATTGCCTGTCTGTCCCTCCTCTGTTGCTCTAACCGAGGTTTCCCCTTTTTTCCCCATTCAAGGTTTTATTTATTTATTCATTAATTTGTCAAGCTTTTTCCTAATCAAAATCAAGGGTATAGGGTCAAGGATATAGGGTGTTGCATTTTATTGATATTGTAAAGCCCTCTGAGACAAATCTGTGATTCTGGGCAAGATAATTATTTCAGGGCCTTTTCCACCCTTATTAAACTGCACCATGCACAGAGATATACTGGAAGCACAAGATTTTAAATAGTAGCTGTCACAACCTTCAAAATTATTAGTATACAGTAGCTAGCAAAAGCTGATATAGAGAAACTCTAGTACAAGAAGTCTTATGTGTATACTAAGAAAAACAGACAGATTAGATCAGTATTTGTGTTTGTGACTAACCCTAAATAGAGTGCATGTTTTTCATCTGAGTCATTCTGTCTGTTCTCAAGGTTCAGGAAGCCTAAAGCCTTGTCTGTCTGACTAAGTATATAAAATTAATACTGCAAACATAATTTATAGCAGCCTAATAGCAAGTAACCTCAGGATCAACACTGACCCTTCAGGTAATTGTTCAGACCTGACAGTGTTCGGGAATAGCCACTGAATCACTCCCAGTCAACCAAATGAGCAATCGCTGCAAACCTGTGACTAACACAAAAACTGCTACATCATGAGAATATGAACAAATTGGAAGAGGAATAACAGAGAGGAGTTTTTTTTTTTTACGTTATTACACAATCAGTTCAGTTTTCCACACTCACCACCAGATGTGCCATTGTTGATATCAAAGCCTCCAAGTGCTGCATTAGCTATTTTACTCTTAGCGATAACTTCACCTGCTAATAATGGTAACTTTAACTAATAATCCATTAGTACACTAAAGAAATGTGGGCTGAATTGCCAAACCCTTTTATAATTCATTATCTTCTGCACTGTTATGGTTCAACATTCAAACACACAGTACGTAATTTCTAACAGGTGCTGGATGAAGTTTGAATGCTATCTGATAAAAAGAACAACATCATAAGGTAGATACGAGTTTGGGCGACAAGCCAAGAATGATTATAGACTTCTTGATGGTGTTTACTGGTACACCTGCAGAATGCGGAGAGCAGAGCAAACAAAGGACACTAAGTCCTGTTTCTAATTGCATGTTGTCAGCATGTTGGAGCATTTGGAGACATTTGAAAATGCAAGTCAGGCTGATATTGTATTCTGTAATGATATTGCTTTACCATCTCTCTACACACTGGGCAGATGCATATATGCACATACACAAAGATGGTAATGCACTAATATAAATGGTGATGTTCAATACGGCAAGTCAGGCTCTTCGAATTCTGTGGGGACAAAGGGGTCTTTTTAACCACTGTGATTTCTGACAACAATTACAAAAAGGCTAATTTTATTCATAATACTACTCACTACAACATTTTTACACTCTAGAAAGTCCAATTGGGTTGAAAGTGTTGACAGGTACATTGAAGCATAAACTAAAAAAAACAAAAAATCTCTGCACACTGTTCATGACTACTTACTTTATTAACAATGTTTCGGTCCGTGATGAAGGTCTGAGGACCAACGTGTTGTTAATAAAGTCAGAACAAGTGATCTACAAGCTGCTGGATTTTTTGGTCCTTTCACAAAACAAAAGACTACTAAAAAATAAGCACCCCCTAATGAAAATGACAAAATTACATTCTTGTGGCTCATATACCAGTACTATAGAAATCAGAAAAGTCACCCACGCACTTGAAATTGTAGGTGCAGTGAGCAAAGCAGAGAGCCACCTGAACACTGCAATGACAGAAGTGTGACTGTGGGGAAACACTAAAGATAGGCATAGACAACGTAAGGCTCTGCTGGTATTACCAACCATCTTTCACTTAAGCTGTATTTCCACCAAACTCGTCAGAATAGTACCCTTGAAGCCCTGTACCTAAACCCTAGATCTGTTTTGCGTTTCCACCGCAGACAGTACTCTTAAATGTAGGCGGGGTGTTACCGGATGGTAATAGCCGCGTCAACCACGTAAGGAGAGTGACATCATAACTTACGTGACACAGTAAACAAAGGAACACAAGAAAACAATAGAGGACATTGTTTCATGTTTCGCAACATGTTTCGTGTTCTTTCTTCTCTGTATTTGGCTGTTTGTTAAATAAAAATAATTTGCGTGGAGTATTTAGAGTCTCCTTTGCAATCGATGGGATATAGCGTGTTTGTGCATTGAGTCCTTTGTCGTGCAAGAAATGACGATTCTGTTGACCAATCAACGGACTGCAGTGTTTGTCGCTCCACCTTTAAGTCCCGGATCCGTGTGCTAGGTCCCTCAACAGAGGGGTAACGAAAAAACGGGACGGAATGGAGTGGTTCTGTTTGTACCATCAACAACTTTTGTCAATGAAAACGTGAAAATAACCGTTCTAAAGTGTAATGAACTGGACAGAACTGAACTGGACTGCTTGGTGGAAACTGTGTACCCCTTATTCCTCTGTGCAGTAGATCTCCATTTTTGTCCAAAAACTATTAAAACCACATCAATGAGCCACACCATTGCACTGGGTGACATGTCCCATCGTTACTATGAACATGCCTGGTGTAGTTTATTTTGAATCAATACCACACACACTCACCAGAGCTCAAAATGTGTATTAATCCATAGCTGAAAATAGTCCCTAACAAATGCACTATTTACTCCTCTTTGAGTAACGTTTGCTAAAAACTACAGTGCCCAGATTTTTTTAGGACATTATTTAGCCTTATTTAAAAATGAAACAATATATTTGTGAGCAGTTGTTAAAGATGTGGCTGAGTGCCACAGACAAGGTAGGGAACTCAGAAAGAACTGAGAGGTCAGACACTGTTGCTTTTGGTCAAACATAATAAAAAAAAACATGACCTGGATGCCCCTAATTGCTCTTTTAAATTAAAATCTGCAACCCATCAGTGCTGCACAGCAAACACAGTAACAGTTACGTTTAATGATAAAAGTGTAGTCCAAATAGCAGATAGACATAACCAACTTAATTTAACAAGAATGTAAATTAAATCCTATCAGAATGGTGCTCAATTTACTCTTATCAGGTATTTTGCTGACGTTGAGCTACATTAGACACATGAGCAAATTAGCATCAAAGTCATTACGTGTATTACTGTATCTTTATATCTGTATGTACATTATGGGTATGCATTTGTGTATGTGTCTTAGTGCATTTGCAGCATGAGTGTGTATAGTGTCTTTGTGTGATTGTGAAATAAGGATGAAAGAGCAATAACTTTCCAGCTTGGAGCAGTGTGGCACCCGTCCAGTGTAGTCTGGCTCACAGGATTATGATAAACACGCACACGCAAACACACACAGGCACGCATGGATCAAGGCACGTATTGTTAATTCCCTTGAGAAACCAACCACAAACTGGCTCTGTAATGCAAAGAGGAAGCGTTGGGTCTCGCTGCCGAGGAACTTCAAAGGCTCTCATTTGCTCAGGGAGATTTTCTATTTAGATGCTATTGCAGCCGTGGCACCACAACAGCACACTCACATATCTAGGAAACCCCATATTTGGAATTCTGTTTTTTTTGGGTTTTTTTTGATACTATTATCTACAGCCTGTACTACTATATACTATTTGACCTCATTCTCTCTCCATCCCATCTCCTCTCATTTTTTGAAGTCTTACAGCTTGAGTGAGAAAAATATACAGTGCATGCATGCTTGACAAAGCTCTCCACATCAAACAGCATAAACACTGATGATAACTTCAACAGCCTATTTGTTTGTCTTACACTTTGATATGTATCTCCATCTTCATGTCATGTGTTGTTTTAGTCAAAGCTTTCAAGTGTCCCGGTGATTCATGTCCTGTCAAATGCTTTCCTTCCCTCCATCGGTGTTCTTTCATTTTTTTATTCTTTCCCTCAATGCATTTCATGAATAAGGTGAATCTATTGAGGTGAACATACTGGCTCATAACTTCTAAACCTCATATAAACCTCATAAACTTCCCTTCATGACTATTGTACTGCTTAGTACAGTCTGTGTGTGTGTGTGTGTGTGTGTGTGTGTGTGTGTGTGTGTGTGTGTGTGTACATGCCTGGTTCCACACAGTCATTATGTCCATACAGACAACTCATAAACATAACTGACTGATAAGGAAGAGGAGACGTGATGAGTTAACCTCAGCTTATCCCACACACACACACACATACACACACACACACACATGATTGTACACTCAGACATCAGACCAACCTCTCTTGGAGGATTGCGATAGGCTATCACAGGCCATGCCATACACAAACAAAGAGGCAGACGAGTCTCCGGACAGAAAGGAAAACGTGCGCACACGCATGCAAACACATTAATATCATACCTGCACATCCTGGTAATTGTGTGTGTGTACACATACGCATGTGTGTGGTAAGGGACATTAAATAAAGAGAGTGCGGAAACAAAGAAATGAGGGAGGATGTAAATGGTGAGAAGAAAATTAAAGGCTTTAGAAGTGATTCTACAGTTTCAAGTATTACTGGCTGGGCAACATAAATCAAGCCAATCTAGTTAATTAGTTTTTTGAGTTCCTGGTCATTATACTAAAACAGATTTTAATTTAGAATGGGCTCCTGCATATGTTTTCTTTACTGTATATCCATACATGGCACTTATATGCTAGGCATTATATATTACCAGAAACAGCAAAAAGCAGGGACATTAGTGTACAAAGTAGTACAAAGGAGAGAATTAGATAGAAATACATGAAAGTTGTCAGTACTTAACCCTCACAGAATCTTACTTAACTTCCACTTATGAACACTTTGTTAACAAGCATCACTGGCCTTGAAACCTTGATGACACCATCTGTCTTGTTATAAGAACAATTAGACTTCAATATTATTTCTGGAATTTAAAAAAAGGAAAAAAGATGTAATCTGGCTCTTTGCTGCCTTTGGTCAATCTCTTTGACCATGCAGACCTGCCTGCAAACCCTTCATGCACAATACACTGCCCTCAGGTGGTACATGTCAGGAATGCCTGGAATCATTCCTGCACATAAGGAGCCCTTTGTGACAGGCATTATAAAATACTAATGTGCTAATGTAAGATCACAAATACACATTTATGTCACCATCATTTATGCAGCATTAAAGCAGCTAAAGTAATTTAACATAGTAAATTGCAATATCTACCAAATCAAAGGTAAGAGGAATCACCACCCCTAACTGCAGGTGCTCATAGGCCTGTTTTCAGGTGCAATTGTGCAATAGTTAGAAATATGAGCACACACACACACACACACACACACAATACTAGACAAGGTAGGCAAGTTTCCAAGCATTACATAACTCTGTGGCTGTTTGCCCCTTTATCAGTCCAGTTTAGATTACTATCTGTACTTAGTGACCAAAGTGTGATAAAATACTTGTTTGTTTAGATCCACTAACTCCATCTGTGAAACATGCTCCAGCTCTGACTCTCAAATTGTTACTGATTATTGTTAACCGAGTGTGGATGAGTTTGAAAGTGAAATGGGATGAAGTCATTAGATGATGCAAAAGAAATATGGAGTAACTGATGTCATGGGCAAGGGAAAGGTGCTCTTAGACAAAAGCTAGTTGCCTTATATCAGTCAACACATGATGTTAATGTGTTTGCATGGAGCCCTGCAGTGAATTACCTACTAAGTGACTAAGTGGGCATGGTTTTGGTGTATATGTTGCCATCACTTGATGTGAAAGGTGAATGGGAAAATCAACTAAAACCAAAAAAAAAAAAACCAAAAACCTTTTGTTAGTTGAAATAGCATGTTAAGACGCAACACACATCTATACTTTTGATAAAATTAACTGCATTCTACCTAAGGGCATCTTTAAGGCCAGAGCAACACAATGGCATGTCAGTCATAAAAACATGGTGCCATAAAAACATGAGAGCACACATCCTGATGTCTGACCTGCATTCATGCCTGGTTTGATAAGATCGGCCTCATAAGTATGAATGGGTAGTAAAACCTGACTCTTTAATTACTGTATCTGTTTCACAACGGCTGTGTTTAAGTTGTGCAAGACTGTGCATATCAACAAGAGAAAAGCTGGTCTAGATGTCAATTTTGTTGAGGTCGTGCAGTAGTTTACTATGTGGCCTGCACATCCAATCTTCAGGAGATTCGGGGGTAATGTGTAACATATTTTGCTGTGATGTAAAAATAAATTAAATCATACTACTTTCTTGAGCTGTGGTTTGCAGAGCTTTAAATATGCTAACAAGTTTCACAACCCAGAGGCTTATGGATCTACTAAGTGAAAACATAGTAGTATAGCATTAGAAAAGCTGTACGGAAACGGTAAAATTTGATAAAAAAGTGTTTGCGGTGGTTTTTGCCTTTGTTGAAAAAGAGCAGATACACTAAGTGAGATATGGAAATGCCTTTGCCGAATAAGTTCTGATGTGAACATTTAACTCACATGACTCATCAGCTGTTTCCGTTTAACCGTTCCACATCAATTTGTCTTTGTCTCCGCGCAGCATGAAACATGGCCAATACTAGCTGACATGAAAGAACTAAAAAACATTTCAAACTTGCCCAACAGAAACAAATTCCTGAGGACCTCTCTCCATTTTTCTCCCATAGATCAGTTAGATGGCCAAGGCGACTTGTTTTGTTTCCGGTTCGCAACCTCTACTGCTTCTACCCTGTTTACTGGCAGATTACAGCCATGCGTAAAGCGTAGCCTATACCGCCAACTTCTGACGAAACTACGCTTTGCAACGAGCCTAGTTTCTTCGCTCCAAACCAGTTCATGGAAATGTGCCTAATTCGCATTTCTTTATTTGCGACATTTCCAAAGTTCGCTTAAAATTCACTTGACAATTGAATGGAAACATGGCTTATTTGAGAATATCAGGTTTTCTTATGACAGAGGAGGTACATGGCTTCAGTTCAGGTATGTCTCATGTAATTCAGTTATGCAACACCTGCGTCACATTCTGTGCTGGATGCTACTCGAATGCTGAAAATTGTCTCCCTTAAAGATGGAGGCAAATTCTTTTAAATCTCCATTCTGATAAGATCTGCTTTGTTACATAGACTCTCTCTCTCAAAACACATACACAAACACTCTTTCTCTCTCTCCCTTTCTTTCTCTCCTCTCTCATATGTCATACCCCCTCTTGGTTTTCAGTATCAGCCGGTTTGATCATAACATTTCACTCAAATCTATCTTCTGTAAGAGGATCTAATTACACACACACACACACACACACACACACACATAAATGCACGCATGGCTTTTGTTACAAACACAACCTGATGGGGCTTATCTTGAAGAAGGACAAGCATTATGGAGGCCCCTTGTGTGTGTGTTTGAATGTGTGTATGTGTGTTTGGTGCACATTGTAGAAGAACAAGTGTGTGATCAAAGCCAGCAGGTCTGTCTTCGCTGTAGGTCACAGGAGGTGACAGACAGAGCTTCCGACACACACACAAAAAATGTTCAAGCAATGTATGATGGAATTTCTGATACAAAAGATTCCTAGAAAGAATTAGTGCTATTTAGTTCCTGGAAGAAAGGCCCATGTCACCTTTGGTCTCTTCATTAAAGTATGCTGGGCATAAGAATACATTAAATACATCCAAGCACGTGTGTTTGGATGCTATGAGCCAAATCCTTGGTGACACGTCCAGGAAGAATCCACTTTTCTTTTTTGTTTGACTTTCTGTTTCAACTGCATAGTGACGACTGACAGGTTGGTTAAACCTGCCCATCAGCATTGCCGCTGGTATTTTTCCAGGAAGCCAGGAACCATTTAAGTATGGAATATTATATCATTCTAAAAGGTGTACTTGAAAACAGGGGTTTGTATCTTTAACCGTAGTTTTGCAAACTTGTACAGTGACGTTTGTATCTGTAACCGTAGTTTTGCAAACTTGTACATTTTGTTTTCTGTCTGCAGACTCCGAGTCTGCGCATTCAGACACAGGCTTGCAAACTCATTTTCACAGTTGCGGCGGCAAAAATACAAGCTTACGGATTTTTGACACATTTACTACGTGGTATGTTTTGTAAACAGGGTTTCGCAAAAGAATCAGACTATCCGCAAGGGAGGGAGGGTGGGACCTCCAGCTTCTGACCAATCAGTGTCTTTGGAATCGCTACGCACAACACAGTTGGCTAGTCAACACCCCCAAAAGAAAAAAATGATCGAGGGAGCGCTCAACCATGCCACAACCGCCAGTAAGTCAACAAAATACATAAACTTGTGTCAGATGTAACATTAACTTTTTTGGAAAGGTAAAAACCCCAAAATGTTTAGAAATGTTTTTTTAATAATGGGCCTAGTCAGCTAGCTAACTTTAGCCAGCCAGCTAACTAGCATTAGCATAAAGTAAACTTTAACCAGTCCCTGTATGTAGCGTCCTTGGTTGGGATGGGGGTAACGCTAGTGTTTCTACTCACTATATACCGTATATAATATACTCTATTTTCTTACTGTTGTGTTGAAAAAGAAATGTTATTGTTATCTGACTAGGACGGCCCATTATTAAAAAATATTACTATATTTCTAAACATTGTTTTTTGTACCTTTTCTGACACAAGTTGATGTATTTTGTTGACTTACTGGTGGTCACAGAGGCCTGGTGGAGTCCATCTTTCAGGGTTGGATCTCTTTTTTTTTTATTGAACATTATAAACATACAGACAACCAGCTTGTGGACATGAAATGTCTACAAATTAAGATTCTAATGTGTAAAAAAAAATACAATAAATTCAATAATCAAATGGAATATGTAAAGGTAAATGAAAAATATTAAGATATAATAGGAAAAACGTCAATAAAAGTCAATGTAGCTTAAATCAGGGGCCACAGAGAATAAATCTTTAAAATATAACTGTGTTCAGGGGTTGGATCTCTGCACGGCTCTATGTTGACTGAGCATGATGGTTGACTGACAGTGTTGACTAGCCAATTGCGTTGTGCTTAGTGATTCCAAAGACACTGATT
The DNA here is from genome assembly GCA_008360985.2 of Macquaria ambigua. Lineage (NCBI taxonomy): Eukaryota > Metazoa > Chordata > Actinopteri > Centrarchiformes > Percichthyidae > Macquaria > Macquaria ambigua. The sequence goes on along the minus strand of VMKM01001161.1, from coordinate 145,000 downwards.
GGTCAGAAGCTGGAGATCCCGCCCTCCCTCCCTTGCGGATAGTCTGATTCTTTCGCGAAACCCTGTTTACAAAACATACCACGTAGTAAATGTGTCAAAAATCCGTAAGCTTGTACTTTTGCCGCCGCAACTGTGAAAATGAGTTTGCAAGCCTGTGTCTGAATGCGCAGCCTCGCAAAACGGAGTTTGCAGACAGAAAACAAAATGTACAAGTTTGCAAAACTAAGCTTACATATACAAACATAAATGTACAAGTTTGCAAAACTAAGCGTACAGATACAAACATAAATGTACAAGTTTGCAAAACTACGGTTACAGATACAAACCCCTGTTTTCAAGTACGCCTATTAGAATGATATAATATTCCATATTTAAGGAAATGCAGGAACTTTGAATAAGAAGAACCTAGTTCAAATGTTGGTTCCTGGTCTCTTCCTCCTAAAGTTCTCTGCTACTACAGAAGTGCTTTCCAAACCAAGAACTGTAGAGTTTGCAGTGCTGAATGTCCCTGACTGACTGCGCAAATGATCAAAAGCCATGAGAATGCAACACCTTGTGTACAGCATTCAGACTGCAAGTAATCACTGGTTGCTGCGAGCATAAATATTAAGCCTTGTTATTGACTCACCCTTTCCAACTCAGCATATCTCCTTGCCAGCATCCTTTCAAGCAACACATAGTCACACATTAGCAATTACAAAGAACATGTTGAGTCTGTGTTGTTGTCTTGTCCCTTCTTTAAAGTATTAATATTGTTTTGGCATCTGATGAGCCTTCAAACTCATAGACCTGTTACTCAGACTGTAGGCTGCTTCCTGTATTGCATCTCATTGTTTCACAGGTACCTGAAACAACATGCCCCCAACCAGTGCAGCACCCTTTTTTAAATGCAGTTAAAGGCTGTTTTTGGTCTGAAAACTCGTGTCTGAAAGCCCCTTTCTGATTTCAGAATCCGACAATTATGCAGCCTTCCAAAACAGTCAACTCAACAACCATTCCCACTTTGAACAGTGGTTGGGCAAGTGTGCAGAGGTGTTAAAGTAAGGCAGGGTTTGAATTCCCTTCTCAGCCTCTCTTTACATTCCCGCTTTTGAGTGTGGCGATTCAGAACAGGTATAAATATTTGTACCCCTACAACCGAGTTCGTTTCAAGCATACTGAAGCCTTTAGTTTCTCATTTAGTGCCTGAGTTAAGTTCCTGCAGCTCCTTAGTTCCTGAGACTGTTTGGTCAGGAAGGACCACATGGTTTCTGTACACACATCCTCGGCTTGTCCATTCCATTCCTCGGTCCCTACTTTTTGACGTAATTTAAGGCTCTTGCACTTTCCCCAACATGCATCTGTCATTTGAAAACCTATCATCAGTCCGTGTCACTGGTTAATATTTTTCCCACTGTTTATTAAACATTGGAGGACAAATTCTTCACTTTAGGCTTCAATCTACATTTATAATGAAGCTGCACCATCTCACCTCATTTGCCTCATTCCTTTGCGTGCAATCACACAACCTCTAACTGTTCTATCTGAATGAACAGCTTAAGTTGGGATTTGAGGCCCAGTTCTCACATTCGTAACATACTGATGCTTCTTTTATATCCTCAGGTCATGAACATGCTGGGGCAGAGAGAATCTCAACATTAAGGCTGACATTTCCTAATTAGGATCATTTCAACCATCCATGTCAATCCAGTTTATCACCTGGCATTTCATACACACATTTACACACACATCATGGGGTTGATTGCCCCGCGTCAGCTCTACTTAGCTCCTTGACATGTCAGGTCCACACAGGCATCTTCCACGAACGCGGTCACAATAAGAAAATATGTTGCATGAACAATGTGCTTGACTTAGACTGACTTAAATTTAACAGCTCGTTTAATCTGAACTTTGAGGAGAAAAAAACCTGACAGCGAGGACGTCACTGAAATCAAAGAGAGGATTATAATCTTTTTTAATGCAACTTAAACATTACAACCATCTAATCACCACAGGAACATGAATACCCTTTCTAAAACCTCTATTATCCAACGCAACAAAAGCTATTGTTTTCCACAATGCACAAGTCTTTCCTATGTGGAGAGACTATCCCTGTGAAAGACCTGGCTGGTAGTATCAAATACACAGTTAACACTGCACGTCAAACCCTCCGTCATTGGATCCAATGGATAAATCACTAAATCACACCACAATAGCCGTGGACTCAGCTCATTCACACAGGCCACATGAAAAGGGAAGGAGAGAAAGAGGGAAGTCTGACTTCCATGGCTCAGGCCAGCCAGACAAAAGGCTCTGGAACAGCACTGCCTCGGGACAAAATCATATGACACTGGCGCACAGGAAATCACCCAAATTGTCCATTGTCTGGGACAACATCAAAATCCCTCTGCCTCAACGCAGGGGCAGAAAACTGGGGAGGGAGAGAGCTGAGGGAAGATGGATAGGAGAGGGGAAGAAAGTGGGAGAGTGAGAAGTGAAGGAGGATGGGAGAATATGTGTTGGCGTTTTCATGCCATAGTTGGAGGGTAACAAATAGGAAAATGTATTCTGAATCTGCAGTCGCCATTAGAAGGGAACCAGTTGATGTTTCCTCTTTGTTTTTTATCACTGTCACTGATGCCATTCTTTGTGTTTTGAAGATGACTGAGGTGCATAATAAGTACAATAATAATACCATGATTTTTGTGTGTCTCGTGTGCAGTCTAAAGCATGCTAGAAAGCAACAGCTCAATTTTTTCACAACTGTAAAAAATGAAGAGTGATATTTGCAAAGCAAACAGCTACAAAGGAAGCAAAAGAGGATCCGTTTTACTACTTTGTATTGACACTGGCATATTTTTTTCCCTGATTCCTCTCAAGGCTTTTTCTTCATAAGGGAAGCAGTCGTGTTAATGCAGCGTGTATCACATCAGGAGTATTTTCTACAATATTCTTGTTATTTGCAAGTTCACTGATCATGCAATATCAGATGCGTGTCACCAGAAATACCAAACATAGCACAATTGTTACATTGCTTTCTATGCAGTCTCTTCAACCTATGTAAATTTTTTACTTTTGTACATGACTTAAAGGTTGGGTAGGCAGTATTGTTATGGCGTCATTGGCCAAAAGATCCATAATAACCATTCAGCCTATTGTAATTCCAGTGGTCTGAGAGCAAACTTCTACTTCTGCCTCTCCTCCTGCCTCTGTTTTCAGGCTTCAGAAAATCTAGCCCGTGACGGGAGACTTTAGCCAATCACAGGTTATTTCAGAGAGGCGGTGCGTTTATATTGGCTGTTCTACAAATGCAGACGCACGTACACGTCCCTTCAGATGGTGAAAGCCTGATTCAATGGCGGAAAATCCTGCAACTTGTGATAAATTAAGAGCGAGCCCCACGAGTCATGAGGTTTCGCAGGGCGAGTGATTCCTTCTGCTGCCGGTCGAAGTTGTGGGTTTGGTGGGAGGGGCTTAGCAGAGGCAGCAGAGAGAGAGGTGGAAGGTTTTGCATAGGTTGCACAGATTTTGCCTACCCCAGCTTTAATGGAGGCCAGTGAAATATACAAAGAAACTTGAATCAGTGAAAAGTTTGATTTTTTCATGGAGGGCACAAACAAAGGGAATTGACTACAGCAGTCCAAGGCCTGTGTCAGGGTTATTTCATGGACCAGCACCCTTCTATGTAAGAGGTGTTAATATCTTGTGTGAACAGAAACTGATAAAAGGCTGTCAAAGATCAAAAGTAGATGCAGTTATCAGTAAGTTAGGCTGTCTTTCTCAGTGGTAATCCAAGGTGTGTTTGTAGTGTAGGGTAGTTATTCAGTCTTCATTTTGTGTGCTGAGCACTCATACCCTGTACTCCCCAGAGGTCTGTCTGTCTGCCTGTCTGTCTGTCTGTCTGTCCAAATATTCGGTCACTAGTCACAATATATAGTTTCATCTCCTAAAACAGCTGGTCACTGTAACATTACTCAAACAGGAGAAAACTGCATTTGTTGGGGACTATTTTCATCCGCAGATTAATACACATTTTGTGCACTAGTGAGTATTTATGGCAGCAGGACGGTGTATTGTATGTGGGATTAACTACTGTGGGATTCATTTAAATACAGTGCCCTTTTTGGTAATGAAGCAACATGTCACTCAGTGCAGCAATAGGTCTCATTTATGAGTTTTTAATAGTTTTTTGGACCACAGTGGAGCTCTGTGGCACAGAGGAATACGCTTTATCACACTTTATCTACCACACAATGCTTATTAGTAGGATCTATTTATTGTTGGTTTTTGGCCATATTCACTACTCCTCAGCTGAAACTACTATCTATCTTAGCTTACAGTCACAGTTAAAAACTCAGCTTGCCATTGTGCTCCTCCCTTGGAAAATCATTTCCTCTGGCAAAACCCAATGTGATTTGGCTCAGCTTGAATACATAAATCATTTTAACCATTCAACTAGGATCACCAGTTACATATTTTGTAACCTAACAGAAGGTTCAGGTTTTATATAAATCATACTGCACACAAATCAAATGCAAGTGAATAAAAACACTATGGCAGGCACTGCATAATGTTTTTATCTTATGTAGCATTCACTTTGTTGTTTGCCTTGTCCTTACTTACTGTTAGTTTGTCCTTCTCTAATTCTTTTCTGGTTATAAATCAACCTAACATTCTTAGCCTGTATGAACTGACTACAGTTTAATCATTGTTGTATTAATTAATCAATAAAAAAACAGGCCATAAAAAGCATTCAAATAAGCATTTCACGGAATGAGACAACCATAGCAACACTGAGCAATCCAGGGTTTGTGAGGACAGTGCAAACATTCAAATGAAGCCAAGAGTGTGGAACAAGTTCGATCAACACAATACAAGGTGAACCCCCCCCCCACCCTCTGTTCACGGATGTATTTGAACAGGTGAGTACAGTCAGCTAAAGAATGATGTGCAGGTAGGCAGCCAGCCAGCCTGTCAGGTAGAGCCTGAGGCAACACTGGCTCTCTCATCTATTCAGCTACACAACACATATAGATACAGATGGCTCTCCTCTGGCCTCCTCATTCACCCCCCCCCACCCCACCCCCCACCCCCTCTCTGGGAACAACACCTCCCCACCACACACACACACATGCATACACACACATACATACACTTCCTTGTACTTTTTTCCCCCCGTTTCTTTCATTCATTGAGTTTTTGTGGTTGTCTCTCCAATGAGTATCTGCATTGTTTTTTTGTTTGTTTGTTCTCGCTGTAATTAAATGCAGCAAGTGTGTGTGCTTCATATGTAACAATGTGACCAGATGTGGGACCAAACCGCAGACAATATAATGCTAAATTGTCAAAAAAGAGTTTTTTTTTTCCACAATTGGTGAAGTAAAAATCCAAGTGACAAAACTTTTTTTTCTGAACTCCCACAATTAAAAAGCAAAGCAAAACAAAACAACGACGAAAATAAAAAACGTATGGTCATTTTGGAGGCTGCAGCTTGTGGTTTTGTTATACTGTTTCTATCATTTTGTCCACTCTATTTATATCAGTGAGTGTAGGCTAAACATGTATAATGCAAAAGTACACGTTTGTGACCGTAAAACTTTTTTTCTTTTCTCCTGTTAAGACGAGCTGTTTCTGCAGGATCCCCACTCATGACACAGGTTGCATTCACGACCACGTCAGTTAAACAGACACCATAAACAAAGCTGACACAACTCCTTTGTTCCCAAAACTGAGAGAAAATGGACCAAAAGATCCAAAGAAAAATTGCTTGTTTGTATAGTATCACCAACACAGCTGTTAATATTCAAAAGAATATGACATGAATGATGTTCATATACCTCTGTACACTGATGTACAAATACCCGTCAGTTACCTTTCTGCAGTTTATTCTGCATGACAGTGAGCAAACAGCAGTCAGCTTGCACAAACACTTGATTGTGCACACACCTAATCACTTAAAAAAAGGTTGTGTGTGTGTCTGTGTCCTTTAGAAGCCTAATGGGTCATTATGCAAATGACTCCATCCAAAAAAAATAAATAATAATAATTTAAACTCAAATTGAAATTAAAATTCAGTTGGACTTCAGAAACAGGAATCTGCCTCTATACTTCTTTTTTTTTTGGTAAGCATGGGCCAGCTGAGGTGCCTTTGAGCAAGACACTGAACTCTCCGTCCTGTGAAAAGTAAGGTGATGGTGGTGGTGGAGGGGGGTGCTTCAATGTTTAGAATTTATCTTTAAGATTTTCTCTACTTGTGCAAACTTCCAGTTTTCTTATTTTAAAGTATTTCTAACGATCCACTATGAAGGCCACTATGATCCCCCTTAAACAATCAACAGGCTTCTGTGTGTCAGTGGGTGTGTGTGCACATGCATGTATACAAACACTAAAACAGCAGGACTACAATCCCTGACTGTGCTAAGCCTCCACTAACCAAGCATTGTTTCACTGTTTGCCTGAGTATGAACATGAAGTTTACCCATTCGCTTGTAAAAAATCTTAACAATAATAACAGCCACACAGGACTCTTCCCCTTTGACAAACTGTTTTATTTGTGGGATTATGGCGTGGATTAGAGGCTGACAGTTATTAGTGTTACCATCTGATTACTAAAGGATGATCCACAATGAGTTAGGAAGGGGCTCCATAGGGGACTGTGTCAACAGCTGTCTGTCATGAGTTTATCTGTTAAGTGTCCAGACAGGAGCTGTAAAATGAACTATAAATGAATGCTTCATTCACAAACACCAGCTGAACACTAAAGGATATCCTGGACCAAAGTGTGCACCAACCTCTTTCTTCAAAAGGATGGAGATCTGAGTTTTTGAAGTCTGCTGCAGTCCGGTCTCGGCCTTGCGTCCAGTCTCAAGAAGTTTTTTTTTGTCATCTCGGAGGCTGAAGCTCTGCTGTCAAACACCTGTCGGGTCCCAGAGATACATACTTTAGTATCTTTAGTATCACATACACCATTTCACTGTCATTCAATTCTTATTTTCCATTGTGTTTATTTCCATTGTTGAAGTAATTTTTAGAATGTCGTCCGTATTTTATCTTATGTCTATATTTATTCATTTAATCAGTGAGGGCCCTTAACTATATATTTTTGGTAATGGTAACATGAATATAAACCCATTGTCCATTCTGTTATTAAAAAAGTATATGAAAATGTATGCTTATGGTTTTTATTCTAATGTTCGGGGTGATACAATAAAATCACTGGAGCTTAGCGTGTTGTCATTCTCTTTTCAAATATGTCATTGCCATCACCAGCACCAAAGTTTTGATTTAGAAAGTCTAATTTTAGACATGTAGTTTTATGGACAAATGTGTGGAAAGGTGTTATTTCATAAATAGCTTGGAAAATTGTGCAAGAATATTTAGTTTCTAATATAATGATATTTTTTTCTCAAAGTTTTAATTTCAGTAAGACAACAGTATGGACAATATTGAATGGTCACAGTTTTTTTTTTTTTTTTTACTCTGTCATAACTTGGACTCCATCCCTATTTGGACTTGGTCTCGAAAGTGCTCGGACCTGGACTTACGTGGTCTTGACTACAGCCTTGGCCATGATTGTATTTATCTTACTCTCATACTTTTAGTGTTTTAAGAAGTACTGCTTCTATCTTTCAGCCTCACACAACACTTGTGACAAAATATTCAAAATGAGCCACAACCAGGAACCTGTGTGTGTGTGTGTGAGATCTATCACCTTTTGTTGATCTTAACTTGAGCTCTTGCAAACATGCAAACAAAACCTATCATTACCTTACAGTCAGGCTTTGGAGAGATTAGTTGTGCCTGCAAAGAGGCCCGCTGTCACCTAATGTGTTACGCTTTCGGCCCTCCTTAAAATGACAATTGTCGTCTTTTATGGACTTTCTGGTCAGACAGACATCGCTCCTACTGTGAATACTTAGTGAGAAATTAAAGGCTAATTAATAAAGAGCTTTTCAGGCCATGTGACAACCTATAAAATGAACTGTAGTAACTCGTAGTCCATTATGGAGCTCTGGATGAGCGCTGAATCCAACTGACCAACATAATGCGATGTGTTCTTATCTGTCGCCCCACCTAATGTGTCAACAGCTTGTCTTCTCTTCACACCACGCAGTTAGGATTAACATGTGGACACTAGCTCAGGATCAGCCAGCGAACACAGGTCATGCCTTGCTGACTTTGTTTTAAACAGGAGCAGGATGTGAGCTCTGCTTTGCATACTCCACATCAAACGTGTGTGCTTTGAGTCGTGTGACTGTGTATCGAGCGATCATTGTCAGTGATGACAATAAAGAGCATCATCGGCAGTTGTGTCATTTTACACCTGTGCATGTGAGGAGTTGCAGTGTATTGTAGGCAGTTTGACAATATCATGTTAATGTACTGTGTTACCATCTGTACGTCTAATCGCTGAATTTTTTAATTATAGGTATTGTAGCTTTTGCTAACTCGCCGGTGTTGTTGTGTATGTTATCCATTTGATTCGTTCTTTGTTCCCAACTTGAAATGTAGATATGTTGAGGTGTTGTGATCAAATAAAAAATGTAAACTAAAGAAAAGCTGCAATGCATTCACTATTCTGATTGCAAAAAATCTGCAATTGTCAACATGTCGGAAAGTATTAATTACCCCACATTATTAAGTCCGTAAGTCCACCAAATTTTTGCAAGAAGATTGGACTTTTTGGACTGGTTCTTTTTGTTTGTCAGCTTGGTTGTTGTCTCACTTGGTATAAAAATAGCTCTACTGTACACATGCACAGTCCTAAAAGGAAGAAAACGATTGATTTCGGAGACTCTTTGATCGTTTTAATTTTAGCGCCACCAAACTTTCAGTGTTCCAGTGAGTGTACCCCATGGTCGCATTACCCATAAAAAGACAAATTTTGCATGCATATTTATGATCTGAAGAGGGGAAACGAAGAGGGATTTTGGTGGTGACCCTATGACCTTCACTGTAGTGTAGTGTAGGGCATTTCTCCAACCACCCCCTACACTCTCTCCCAACCCACTTCCACTCCGTTTGCGCGTTCAAGTGGAGGGTCCGCCACATTAAGTGCCATCACAAACCATAAAGTGAGGAGTGGAAGTGAGTGCTGACTTACTGACCACGTGCAGCGCCGTGTTGTGTTTGTCTATGAAGACGCTCCATACAAATATAAGTTTCGTGCGACTACCCGTACAAACATAAACTGCTCAAACTAAGATAGACATTTAATTGTGTCATACAGACGTTAATAACTTACATTGTATTTAGGATCAAATATACCCTTCTCTAGTCTAGAAAAACGGTAGACGTGTTTATTTGATTGTAAAGTGTTGTATATTTACAGGGACTGTTGCAAAAACCAAGCAGCTTATAAACATCAGAGTGAATAGATCATGGCAACAGTTGAAAGATGCTGATACGAAACCATGGTTACGAAATGTTACGACAGTTCCTGTTTCTGCCGGAGAGAGGGAAGTTCGTCGCAAAGCTTGCCACTATGTATTTATACGCTACACCTTAATGAAGGGTGCTTCATTCAGCTGTGCCATGACGGAGTGGGAGTGGGGAGGATCCAGTTTGAGAAAGGCCCGTAGTGTATCTGTCGCTTCGTGAAAGTCAAGATGACTATCTTCATGCTTACTCTGACTGAGGACTGCGGTCACACTTTTCACTTCAACCAACCATGACCCCCGTGAGCCAATCATCTCATTGCTGTAAAACATTAAAAACCGCGCCTTTCTCTGTCATTTCAGTGTCCCATTAACACTACCCATCTCCACCCCATTCACCTCCAGTTTTCATCAAAAGTTAGTAAATTACTAACTTTTGCTTTTCTTTTGACCAATGGGAACAAACGTGATAGTCATTTCAGGAAAGAGAGCAACGTATGTTCTGCAAGTGAGGGGTTAAAGACAAGCAGGTAGAATATCACAGGTTTTTGGGGGATTTGGGGAGGGAATGAGCCCCACAGCACACACACATACTCATGTTCCACACGCCCCTGTTACTCCTTTTCACCATTATCTCATGTTGTCATCTCTCCCTTTCAAGATATGGGGATCCTGTGGCAAGACCCCAAGACCCCCCTCTTTCCCAAACACACACACACACACAGAGGGCCAGTGTTCTCCCCTGGGGGGCTTGCCAAGATGAAAGGAGGAGTGGTGAAGGGGACTGAAGGACAGATGAAACAGATGAGGTGACCTCGCTCCTCATCTTTTCTCTCAGCCTGCTCTGTCCTTTCTCCATATTGGATACTAGTATTCCTACTTGAAGGCAAACTTTAGTGTGAATTTATATTCATGGCAGTGTTTCATTTATGTTAAGTATTTGTTCTGACAATTTGCCATTGTGATACAGCTTCAAATACACAATGCCCTTTTGTGTCTGTTTTTGAAAGATATGGCCAGTGGGGTGAAATCTGTTGCTGTCCTAACATTTGTAGATGGGGTTTTTATTTTTCTGGTTAGTTGCTGCTACATCTGTTATAGGTTTGCAATAAATTAGCATATCATTAATATTGAATTGTCCTCTTGGTGATCCAGCACGTGTTGCCATCCTGTGCAAGATAACTTAAAGATAAAAATATAAATTATAAATATTACTTAAATTATCTTTCATTACGTTGAATGTAAAAGAGCATCTACAAGGTCTTGAATGAAAAGCTGGGAGGGTGTTTGCTATCAAATACTGCCACCATGTGGAAACTTAGAGTCACTGCAGGGGGACAGGTTCCATTTACATAGGTGTAGACACACTGAGATACTGTAAGTTATTTACTGAGATAACAATTAAGTATATAAAACATCAGTCAGGTAACAAAGGTATTAACACATTTACTCAATGCTGCAAAGACCTATTTATGCTCGTAGATTGATATAAGGTGAAAAATGTCCGACATACTGGTTTTCAGCACTTACCATGCTGCTACCAGTACTGTCCCATGTTTACTGCAGTGGTTGATGAAGTATTCACATTCTTTACTTAAGTTAAAAGTAATGTGAATATATATATATATATTAATCAATCAATAATTGCCCATCATATGTTATAAACTTGTATGCAACTCGTGTTTTGTATGTAAAATCTTTAACCTGCAAAGTAAGCTGTCAAATAAATGCAGTGGAGTAAAATTTGCAGTATTTCCCTCTGAAATGTAGTGAAGAAGTATAGAGTAGAATACAATGCAAGTAAAGTATTGCATTGCATAGCATTCTCCCACATATACACTTTGCTTGGAATCATTTTTATTAACTGTTAATCCGTACATGGGACCCAGCACCCATTTTATTTGGTGGTGGAAAACTTTATTTTACAGAGGTCATTTCTGTTTCTTTCCACTGCAATTTGTTGCATAATTCCTTTAACCACATTTTTCATACGTTTACCATGTAACTATATATTTCTTGGTCAACTCACTCATACAATAGAATTTGAAAAGGACACAAAACCTCAGCTCGTGGTTTTGGGTGGAGCTAGTTGATGAGCTAAATGGCCCTAATGACTGTGAACCAGCCTTGAGGGGGTTCTTCTGTCAACTGGTTCAATTTCCTGCCTCGTTCTGCAGGCGCCTCTTGGATAGATTTCTTGATACCTCTGGCACCCAACCTGGAGCTAAACACACACACACACTGTCTAGTTGAACTGCCCAATATTATTGTCTTCATCCGCCCAGAGTAAGTCAGTGATTGAATCAATATGCAGTTGGTGTCAAACTGTGTGTGTGTACGTGTACTTGTGAGTGTGTATTTATGGGTCTATGCATGTGCACTGTGAATGTATCATATGTATGGGTGTCTATGGGAGGTGCAGGAAGGAAGACAGGGCAGGGAGAGTACTGTCATATTGATCTGCCTGTGTGTGTGTGTGCGTGTGTGTGTGTGTGTGTGTGTGTGTGTGTGTGTGTGAGTGTGTGTGTTTGTAAAATGCCAATAATGACCACACAATACTGTGTACATCCACAGTAGGACACACACTGGCTGACCTCTAAAAGACATTTCCATGGATCTGACATGGGATTCACAGCTGTACATAGAATAATCTTGACCTTTCCTTTGAATTATTCTTGAATGGTAGAACTATATGTTAATTTCACATTACAGCAGAAAAATGACACAGTCCTGTTGAAACTCTACTAGTGTTATTTTTATATACTACCACTGGGAGTCGCTAGAGCCAGAATAGTTCAAATGCTACACATACAGGTGTGTGGTGGGGTGACCAATTCTGGAAAACACAATGTGTGCACAGGGTGCATTACTGTAATACCTGCTACTGCTGTGAGGCAAAACGTGGAATGTTAAGAATGAGATGACTTTATTTGAGTTTGTGCTAATGTGTCACATAACTTTTGCTCCTCTTATGTTGGGAGAAGAGCCATTATAAAAAGAGTCTCCTGCACTATTCATCCCTGCAGTGGGTGTCAGGCTGTGTCCTCATAAATCTACTAAGCCCTCTGATAGGTGATACCTTTAAATCATACTCTCACCCAAGCAAAGAAGAGATACTCTGTGGCTTGACCCTGCCTTATAAACATTTTATTTCCCGTTAAAGGTTTTTTTACACACCGCAGAAAAAAAAAGATGTTTTAATTTAGTTGTCTGTTAGTGTACGAATGAAGGCAAGTCTACAGGTTGATCATTAACTAGTGTTTTGCGGAGTTGGGCCCACGACACAAAAAAACCCTCTTTACCTGCACCCACACACTCAATACAGCCCTTTGAAGCAAGCTTTATCCACTTCTTTCTATAACATCACCAGCTACCAACATGCTAGCAAACAACAACCAGCTAACAACATGTTAAGCTAACTAGCATGCTGGCTGCCTGAGTCACCAAACAAACCTCAGCTACCTCACCTTAGCAAGCAATAGAGCATACAGCTCTGTCTATGTCACAAGCTAACATCATCAGCTACCAACATGCTAGCAAAAACCAACCAGCTAACAACATGTTAAGCTACCTTGCAAGGTGCTTGAACTACAAACCAAACAATCTTCCTCAGCTACCTCAAATTAGCAAGAACAAAGCATACACTTCTGCCAATAACATCACCAGCCAACAACATGCTAGCCAGCAGCAACCAGCTAACAACATGTTAAGCTAACTAGCATGCTGCCTGAGCCACCAAACAAACCTCAGCTACCTCACCTTAGCAAGCATACACCTCTGTCTATAATGTCACCAGCTAACATTATCAGCTACCAACATGCTGGCAAACAACCAGCTAACATGTTAAGCTAACTAGCATGCTGCTTGAGCCACCAAACAAACAAACAAATCTTCCTCAGCTACCTCACCTTAGCAAGCAACAAAGCATACACCTCTTGTTTAATATATCATCCGGCTAACAACATGCTAGCTTACAACCAGCTACAACATGTTAAGCTAAGCAGCTTCTTACACAGGGTCAAATTAAAGCAGAAATTCAGCACTCAGACATTTTCATTTGCTCGGGTACATGGCCAACATGCAGACACTGACAATAAATAAATTACAAAGTACCACTGTTCAATTTACTTACTTATTAGATACTTATTAGACAATACTGTATATTCATATACAGAATAGTGCAGTAGTCTTCTCCAGACATTCAACATAACTTGAATATTTATAATATAATACAGAATATTCTACAAAGTTTATCTCCTGCTGTGGTTGACTACATTCACTCCAACTTTATTAGCATCTGACAGCACTTACAGGAGCGCTTACTGGGCAGGGCTGGGTCTAATAAGGCCTCACCTGGGTCTGGGTAAGAAAAGGCAAATACTGCTTTTGTTTAAGGCTTGGACACAGATCTGAGCGCCAAATAGTGGTGAGAGAGATCATATTGTTGTAATTCTTGCCAATTAATGTTACTACGTGGCTGCTAAATGAGTTCTGATGTTTGGCAGGGTTGGTTTCTATAACGCTGTTTAACAAGAATATGCAGGCACACACATACACACCTTTTCCCCAAGCATGCTGACACCATCTGGCGATCTGCTGATAGCTGCCTGATAGCAGCAGTGGGATTATGTGGAGTTTTCTGGAGAGAGCACTGACTACGTGCTGAAGTCCTCTAGATGGCAATGCTGTCTTCTGCTTCATAACCAGAGAAATGGGAGCAGCCCTGATCACTACAAACCACCTTAATAACTTACTAATCCTACAATAGCTAACAGTAGTACTTATCTGTGTTATTAGTCCTAGAGTACTGATGTCACCATGTGATACAATATAAAATGTAGTTATGACCCAGGTTTGGTTTAGTGTCCTGCACCTGTTCCCAGACAGTCTGTGGTCTTATAGAACAGGATTCTTACAAGAATAGGCAGAGCCGTCAGGAGACTAAAATGAGCCGTGGGCCCTTATTGAATTATCCCACACACACACACTTTCCTCCAGTCCATCTTGACCAGATTCCCACAAACCAACTGATATTCCTATGCTGGAATACTGCCAGCGCCATTTGCTTAAGTTTACTTGTCATGGGGAGTACTAGCCTGCCAGACCAGTTGTATAATGTTTTCTGTTGCTCTGGAGGAGATTTTTAAAGTCTGTGAAATTACCTGATGATGTCATCAGGGTTATCTCAGTTTGCGCTTGGAGACTACACATTTTCAGTGAAAGCCAGCATTGCAAACTGAGGCCTTTACCAGGCAGGGAAGTCTAACAAAAGATGCTACTGAGTTAAATCAAGGGAATGTAGGATCCACCATTTTTGGAGCTTGGCCTATACTAGGACTAAAAGTCAGAAAATCTGTGCTGCACAGGTTTGACCATTGTTTTTTTTGTTTTTTTTTGTTTCATATGTACTTCTCTTGAAGAAGTCCAATACTGATAGCAGGACTTACATTGTCAATGCAGTTGTAGATAAACAAGTAATAGAGTAATATTTGCTCCTTCCTAAGTTGTTGTACTCTCCACTTCAAATAGGCAGAAGAACAAGGCTGGTCTCAAACATCAATCAAAATCTCTCAAAAAGTGTAAAAATGTATTTTCTGTTGTAGCAGGTAGAAGTGACAAAAATGTTAAAGAATTCTGGAAGATCTCTTGTTCAGCCATTGGATCTCAGCAGCTCAGAAGCCCCTAACATTGTTCAGAACTCCCCTGATGCCCCTGTCAGCAGGACATCATTTGTCTGTGCCTTCCATAACTGTTACAAATCTCTGTTGCAAAAATAAAACTGTTCTCTGACCTGACACCACTATGGTTATGGTTTGGTAAGATTAAGGTTAGGTGCATAATTTCAAAGTATGTGTATAAAATGTGTTACTGCGTTCATGTCAGATAAGACTGTGTCTGTGAGTCAAGTGGATTTCTTCTTGTTCTAGATTACAGCTATTTGGTGTTGCAGGATGATTTGGTGATAACGCATAATTTGAACATATTTAGCAACAAAGTTTTACATAATCTTAACATTCACACTATATAGGTTTGGGGTGGTTGGGATGGATTCACTCACAGTGGCTCTGGCAGGAATGTGATCTGAGACATTGTGGTTTTGGGATCAGTGTAACCAGCATGCCGCCTTGCCTTGCCATCCAAAACCGCAAAACAGTTGGGCTTTAAGCAAGACTCACCTCCCGCTGTGGCTTCCTCCCTTGCAATAAAACTTTATTAGCATCTGACAACACTTGTCTTAATGACTCACTCTGACAATGATCTAACACATCAGCAGCACGGCAGCATCTTCTACAAGCATGCGTCTCAGCCAACCTGCCTGAACAAATATCTCCAAAGGCATTCTGCTTGGATAGAGTTATACACTTAACAAATGGATTGTGTAATTTATGTACTACACTGTTATTTTGGTGCTGTCATTTTATGTGTTAAGAGGTTTAGCACCAAAATCATCTGTGTTTCCTGCATGGCTGGATTAACCTGTCAGGGGACCTTGGGGCAAACATTTTAATTGGAGCCCCTATTGACCCCCACCCCCCACCTTCCACCCTCTGTGCAATGTGTATGTATGCTGTCACCAATTTCCTGCACACAGCAGACATTACATGGCTGTTTCATTATATGACCAGAGAACTACCAGTACTCTTGTGCTAGAACAATAGTTGCCCTCAGGTTTACTCTGTCAGTCAGTTTGTGCACTATGTGAGGAACAATGAAGATAATGATAAAGATATTATACTAGATTTTGACACAGGGCCCCTTTCCAAGACAGGGCCACAAGATTAACTAATATTGCAGGACCTGCCTTAAATGAGATTCGCAAATTTCCCACCAAAATTTGCACTTAATCAAATTACCAAAACCAAGTGGTGGAAAGTAACTAAGTACATTTACCCAAGTACTGTACATAAGTACAATTTTGAGGTACTTTTACTTGAGTATTATAACTTACATTTACATTTCAGAAGAAAATATTGTACTTTTTACTCCACTACATTTATCTGATAACTTTAGTTACTAGATTACAGATTTAAATTAATAATATAAAATATAATCAACAAATTATATTATATTATATATTAGGATGTGTTATTAGATGTTAAGATGAGACTTTATTGATCCACTGGGGGTACATTCACAAGCTACCCAGCAGTATGTAAGGTAACTAAAATTAGCTCCACCTTCACCAGCTGCAACATTGAAGTGATGTACAGATGAATGAAATGAAGTATTATCCAAAATGGACCATTCTGCATAATGAGTACTTTTACTTTTGGTACTTTGAGTATATTTTGATGCTAATACTTACTTAGATGTACTTTTACTTAAAGGATCAGTGTGTAACATTTAGGGGGATCTATTGGCAGAAATGGAATATAA
Organism: Macquaria ambigua; assembly: GCA_008360985.2. Classification (NCBI taxonomy): domain Eukaryota; kingdom Metazoa; phylum Chordata; class Actinopteri; order Centrarchiformes; family Percichthyidae; genus Macquaria; species Macquaria ambigua. Next base: position 128,267 of record VMKM01001161.1, on the reverse strand, counting down.
TATTCATAAATATGGTTTTGTTAGTGTATAATCACCTGAAAATAAGAATCGTGTTTTTGTTACTTTAGAATGAGCCCTTTATATTTACAGATGGAGCAGGTCCTTTTCAACGGAGCCCACCATGTTGTACAGCCATGTTTCTACAGTAGCCCAGAATGGACAAACCAAACACTGACTCTAGAGAGGGACTTAAGTGTTTTTCAAGAGATTCGCGACCACCATAGGTTCTCCTACACGCTTGGAAGGGGAGGGTGGGCGGAGGGGTTATCAGTTGGTTGCAATCTGCAACCTCACCGCTAGATGCCACTAAATCCTACACACTTCTCACTCCTTTAAGTCAAATTTTGAATGCAGGACTTTTACTTGTAAAGTAGGAGAGGAGTATTCATGCACTGTGGTATTACTACTTTTACTTAAGTAAAAGATCTGAGAACTTCTTCCAGCACTGCCAAAACTTACAACTGTATTCTCATCATATTACATCCTGATTTCCTTCCCAATATTTAACCTACCGGGAAGTGCAATGAGCTAAAACCAAAGGGAATAGAGCTAAAAGAAAATAAAGGCAGTACAGATGAACTCCTTTATCAGAGCTGATCAACTCATGCTTTCTTTGCCCCAGTTATTTGTCTTGTTATAGAGAAGGATTAGACTTAGACCCTATTCATTTATCTCTGAAAAGTGTTTAAACTGTGAGCCTTGTACATTATATCAGTAGATGGAGATGATCGACTTCAGATGCAAAAAGTCCCTTTGAGAGCACGAACACTGCTGACAGTCTATTAAAAATGCACATAAACAGAATAAGTGTCTTTTGGATTAATGCCATTTTCCTCATATTTTTTCCAGTGAACACATGAACAGTTTCTCTGTCTTATTTTACCACCCAGGTTGTGTGAACAAGACCAGTCATGGTATTTGAGAAGTTTTATTTTTTATCTTTTTTTTTTCAGCATTTCTTACAACAATACAGACGTCACAGAATACATAGTTTTACAAACACAAAGCACACCACCACCTTGGTTGCTGCTGCTGCTGCTGCCGTAAAGGGAAAGGGAAGGGGGGGGCGGTGCTGCTGCGGGTTCTGGGAGGTTGCCAGTTCAGCCTTGGCCATCCTTCTTTTCCAGAGACTTCCCTCATCCGTTATAGCTAGAAAGAACCTGCCATTCAGGGTTGCCATTTTGGGACCTTTTTTGCAGCATAGCAATATGATGGAACAATGGAAAAAGCTTTCTTTTGAGACATGTAGGGGTAAAAGAAAACATTTCTAGACTATGATCTGAGCATGATGTTACTCTGAATGAGAGGAAGCAGAAATGGAGGTTAAAAGAAGAGGCTCAGTTGGACATTGTAGCAACTAAAGAGCAGTTCCATGGTTCTGCTTGTTTGCAGTATAGGAATCTCACCATTCGATAAAACTAAAAAAAGATCTTTCCTTGCTTTTTTTTTTTCTTTCAGGGTACTCTGCAGAAAAATTACACCACCTAAATCTTGACCATCTAGTCTCGAGTAGTTTATTATTACTTACATTTTTTATTCCTGTACAGTGAAATAAAATTTAAATGGATCTTCAAATGATCTTTTTTTAAAAATACAGAAGGCTTCTTTTATTCCAGCCATTTTTTCCCCAAACATCATTCCCAAACCCTTCCAACTAAAAACAGGACTTTGATATTATATACTTCTGTGTGTGTCTGCTGATGGTAACGTGTGTGCATGTGTTTGCATCTGTGTGTACGTGTGTGTGTGTGTGTGTGTGTGTGTGTGTGTGTGTGTGTGTGTGTGTGTGAACTCTATGTCATTTACACCCAACATTGTAAACATACATAGAACTATATTACATGTGCTTGCACTGCATCTTGGAGGGGGAGAAATTTTGGTTTACTTCACTAGAACACCACAAAAGGGGGAAGAAGGGGAGAGGGGAGGGAAGGGCTCGTGAGAAGAAGAAGAAGAAGAGGTGTTGGAGGACGAGGAGGAGTGTCAAACTCCTTTTCAAGGTTGTGAGGTTATTCTCAGTTTGGTTGAAAGCTCAGTTTTAGTGGACAGGCCCTTTTTTTAATTCTCATAAGCAACAGGGGGCATGTAGATAAGAGTTTTCTCTCTGGAATAGAGAACAAAAAACAAAAAGAAGCTTTCTGTCGAGTCTTCAGGGTAGAGGCCGTTGTTCAGCACCACCGAAATGTCAAAGAAGAGCTAGAGGGGAAAAAAGAAGTCTGCATTTTACTGTATCAAGAAGTTCCTTTCAGCTCCAGCAGCATGAAGCTACCAGGTCTCAGCAGGGCTTAGCTGGGTGTCGGGGGTCTCCACTGACTAAAAGTCCTTCAGCGGACGCCCCATGTTACATGTACAGGGAGTCATGTCAGTGAGGCAGAGGAAACAAGCCTGTTGACCAGTGGGAATGCAGGTCTCCGTGTTTTAATTTGTTTTTTTTTGTGGGTGGCCAGGCAGCCAGCCAGTGAGTGCTGCTCAGTCACTCGGTTTCAGCCAGTTTTAACCTCCTGAAAGAGCCAGTGGAGTCCCAAAGACAGCCGTCTTGTCTCTGTACGCTCTTGGAAGGTTTGAAGCTGCCGACCCGGGCCACGAGAGAGAGAAAGAGAGAAAACGAATGGCGATCGACAGGGAGGATGATGAAATCCAAGATGAGAGGAGGAATGGACTGGAGGGACGAAGAGGCGGGGAGTGTGCTCTTTACAAGTAGACACGCCTCAGGTCTCCGGGGGAGGTGATGGTGTTGCACTGCGGGCACAGCTTCTTGTTCCCCTGTGATGGATGGAGAGACAATAGTTAGCTTTGTTGCTTGGAAAATTAGTTAAAGTGAGAATAAGGTGATATCTACGTCACACAAATGCATTGACTCATTCACTCAGTGTTACAGTGCTGAAATGATTCGTCAAAGGCAGGGTTGGGCGATATGATGGTATATACCGTGCGACAGTAGAAATGTGTCAATCAGTTGGCCATATTTCCCACCCCTAGTCAAAAGTCAGAAAATGTATCGCCACATTTTTGATACTGAAACTAAACTACCAAACATTTGTTGGTTCCAGCTTTTTAAATGTGAGGATTTCCTGCTTTTCTGTTTTACATCAGTTTTGAAATAGGAGTGGGCGATATGGCCTAAAAATCATATCACAATATTGCAAGATATTTTTGCAATAACAATATTTATGATATGATATTAGACAGAACTACAGAATAAATATTATTGCAATATGATTGTACAATAGGGCTGTGGCTCTGTGCTCTTCTTTAACAGAACTCTGATCAGTCATTGATGCAAACTTGAGGCATTTAGTTAATCTCCATAAACAGATATCTGCATATGAATTCCGTTTGTAGTCCATGTAGTATTGACCAATCATGTTTGAGTGGGCTTTGTTTGCATGCAGGTAAAAAGTCCGTGTGGAGAGCAGAAGAGGTGGAACGCATTGGCCAAAATGCAATCTCTGAACGGACGACGATTTAGCTTTTTTTTATCAATCTCGGAACCCTAGAGATTAGCTTTTTATTAGCTTTTTTATTTATTTATCTGCATTGAAATTGTTGTCAGACAATAACCGATGGGTTCTGAGATTGCTCATCGGACTGTAAACAATTATCGGCGCACGGACGAGGAAGTCTTGGCCTGGAAATCCGTTATTCTGATACTCGCTGGCTACACTGGAAGCCTCGAAACATTGGCCATTGCCCCCAAAGGCTAAATCGTTGTCAGTCGATAGCCGATGGGTTCCAAGATTGACATTTAGTAAAATATGTCCATTCCCTCCTAGCAAACTAACATTCCCTCTTGTTTCTGAGTGACAGAGCCATTTGTAAATACTTTCTCCCGAGTTGTAAAAACTCTGAGCTGAATCAGATCCTGATGTGACTCGTCTCACAATGTATTTAGATGATGACGTACGAGACCTTTGCTGTGTGATCAAGCGCCTCTACTCTTTTTCTCTGAGGGTTAAAAGGTACCCTGTGGAGTTTTTCACCACTAGTAGTATGTGTCTTTTGACAGGTGAGACAAAATTTGTCATATAACTACTACTTCCTCCTCCTCCCTGAGTGAATGTGAACCAGCCTGTTTGCAGCAGAGCACCACCTCACAGTCCTCCCTTCAGCCCTCTGCACTGCTTTGATAGTGTGCCATCTGCAGTAAAGCAGCAGGTGATAATATGCAACACAGGGCCGACAGCGTAACAGCATACTGACTGGGTGGTCTCGACCACTGTCCTCCACCTTTCTTGTGTTGGGTGGTAACCGCTGGCTGTCGGCACATTCCTGCCAACAGTTTTCACTGTGCTGGTTTTGCATTGGTTACAGATGTATGAATAAATGTAAAAGTCAAAATAGATAAAGTAAAGTGGAACATCTGGAGTTGACTAGTAGAGGAAGCTGCAGCAATTGCTTATTTTATGTTATGAGTTCTTACAGCTATGATAGAAGTCCTGCTAATAATTACTTCCCTTATTATGATTTAATGTTGTTCTACATTTTATACTCTCCTGAAAAGTGACCTGTTAGACATATCTGAGCTACAAAACTGACCATCACCCATAAAAAAACAACTCTGTTATGTGGGGACTTTCTTCAGTCCACAGTAATGTGTGTAGGGTGTGCAAAACATATAGTGTGTGAGTTTAGTCTTTCCCCGAGAAACACTGTGTGTGAGACATCTAACACGGGTACAACAGAATGCAGAGGGTACCTGCACCTTCCAAATCCTTGCAGGCCGGTACAAATGTACAGACTCGTCTGACCCCAAAGATTTATAGCCTTCTTTTCCTGTAAGGCACTGAATAAACTCCTTTGGAGTGGGTGCATAGACTAAGGTAGTCTGAAGGGCGAAAACTGAGGTGGTGCAAGAGTCTGACAGATCTCACACCCTCCTGCTAAGAGGATTTGTGGCTCCACAGTACTCAAAACAGTCTCTTCATGTTCCAAGAGCGAATAAAGAAGAAGGAAAAGTGTGGAGGTGAAGAACGGGAGAAGATGAGAGGACAGAGGATGAAAGATGGAGGGTCTGGAAAAAATGGGACTACGAACCTGACCGGATATTCAATGCCAGTTTTTGTGCTGTGGACACATTTTAGCTGGTTTCCAAAAAGGTACTTTTCTGTGTAAAACATGTCCAGTATACACACAGTTACAAAATCTCTCCTCAGTCTCAACCTGGTATGTCATGTCAGGGTTTCCTCATGTGAAAAGTCACAACGTCCCATAGCCAATAGTAGTAGTAGTAGACATAGTCTTTTTCCCTGGTGTCTTATAATTAACACACGTCAGCATGAACAGATGATCAGTCTGGTTTCCATTTAAGTTGGCCTGCAAACCAAAGCAATGTGTGATTGATGAGGTCTAATCCTTTATTCCTGTAAAGATACTCCTTTGTAAGACATGATATTAGCAGAGAATTTACAACTTTCCATGATATGACGCTCCGTGATACAAGAGAACTACATCTCTGAAAGTGCGTTTCATTCATACACTGTGTGAAGGAGCCTTTCGTCTTGTTTGTTTGCACGCCTGTTGAAGCTGTGTACTCCTGTTTAGTGTGGGTGGTAAGTGTGTGTGGGTGTGTGCCCGTCATGCTGTGCTCCAGCTGCCTTGCTCATTAAAGCGGTAAGGGGCTGGGCTGATGTTAACTAGATTCCCAGGCATTTGCTTTGATCAGTTTGGCCCTCCCGTTTTTATAGCTGTCTCCAGGCTATGAGTTTAATGTCCCATACATTAGACCAGTGACGGCAGCAGGCACACACACACACACACACACACACACACACACACACACACACAGTACACAGGTACATGGCAGATGGAAACAATGGGCCTCAGAAGGTTTTCTTACGGTCGCTCTTAAAAGACTGAATTAAAGAAGCATTTGAAAACCCTGCAAGTAATTTATAAAACATGCAGACTGCTTTGTTTGTACCCACATGAAGTTCTTCATGAACCAGTATTGATCTTATATTGGATGCATGTTCCAGACAATCATTAACACATATAAATGCCCAATTAAACCTGAATAAAATGCAGAAATCCTTAGGGCCATGCGCCTCCATAAGGCCAGTTCAGACGAAAGATTCGCGTCAAGACGAGTTGAAACTTGCAACTACTTGCAATGCACCAGGTCTGCAATGTTCTGAAACCTGCCAGTTTTAACCAATGCGACTAGACAAAAGGAACTAATTTATCCTCTGGGGACCAGGAATGTCTGTACAAATTTCATGGTAATCCCTCCAAAAGATGTCAAGAAATTCTCTGGGCTGCCACAGTTAAAGACCTACATCGCCATCTCTGGATCCACAGGGTGCAGAGCTCTTCTTACATGGTTAGTAAAATACTAACTCTACTGGATTTTTTTCTTTTGCAGTTGTTAGTTGTGTTTTATTTGCTATTTGTGCCGCATAACTAATACAGGTGCTTATGAGTTTACGACTGGTCCCGACCACAGACTGTATATAAAGATGGACGACATGACAGCTCCCCAAAAGCCCAAACATCTCAATCGCCCCCCGGGTGGCTGGCTGCAATTTAGGTCATAAACCCCGCCCCCTCCATGTTAGTGGATGGGACATGCTGAAAAATCAAAGCACACGTCATTTTTCCCAAAGCTGGTTTCATTTCAGGTAGTTCTCATCAAGCTGATGTTAATTCAAGTGTTCATTTTTCTGATAAGTTTGGTTTTAATTAGTTATTTGATGGTATAAAAAGAGGGTGTGATATCATGATTGACAACTCGTGATTGGTTCGGGTGGTTTTGTACAGTGAGAGGAAGTGGAGACGCGTCGTCCATCTTTATATACAGTCTATGGTCCAGACACCATTTAGATTTGGCTTTTTGACAAATGAGAAAAAAATGAAGTTGAATAATGCACACGTGCATGTGCATTTGGTAACTAATTTCTGCCCCTCTCTCTGTGTGTTTGGTCCTGTAATTATGCTAAGAGTGTTTTTATAATTGCCAGTATAATACCAAAGGGAGCTAATGGTGGGGAACTGGTTGTTAGCGAATGTTGACGTGTGTCACAACTGGCAACTGATGGTGTTTAATAGAAAGAGCCACTGAGGTGAGAGGGAAGAGGCTTGAGAGAGAAAAGGTAATAAAAGAAGAAAGAGACAGTGACGTGAGAGGAAAAAAAAAAAAAAACGTCAATGAAGGACATGTGGAGAAAAGAGATAACAGTGAGAAACCAAAGAAATCCAACAAGGAGTCTGTCCTCCCAGCAGCAGAAACACTGCGCTCCATTTACCACATTAGCACCGGCTAATTACACACTACTGAATACATTAGACTAACTAATAACCAACAAAGCCACTGCATGTATGTGTGTGTGTGTGTGTGCAGACCCGAGGCACTATGTAGAACTCATTGGAAGTTGGAGTTGACCACTTTATTCCAACATTTTAACAAGCCTTTTGGGGACCATTCCATCTAAGCTTTTCCCCTACTGAGAATTGGAAGTGTTTGCATTGCCTTGATTTTGTGTGTGTGTGTGTGTGTGTGTGTGTGTGTGTGTGTGTGTGTGTGTGTGTGCAGCGAGAGAACAGGTAATTTGGGGAATATTCCATTTTAGTTCCTCCCTATGGGGCACGGCTACAGAGAGAAACTCACTGACTATGAAATGAGGCTACAATAACTGCATGTCATGAGGAGCTGCCCTGCAGCACGGAGGCGTGTGTGTGTGTGTGTGTGGGGACGAGTGTGTGAGCTTGTGCGTACCAGAGTCCTGAGCCAGCATTCTTCACAATGGACGTGCCAGCACTGGATGGAGGTGAGCGGCATTGTGTAGGAGTCCTGGAAACAGAGACACACAGAATGAAATGACACCAAACTGAAACGGACACACACATGCTGGTTAACAACAACCAAAACAACACTGTTCATTCCCTGACCGACAGCATCAAACCACTAACCATGGAACGACACAGCCAACAGCCACAGAACCACTGAGCAAGGCAGCATGGGGGGAAACTGAACCGGCAACCTGCAGGTCATACACACACACACACGCACAGACACACACAGACACACACACAGACACGATATCGGGCAGGCAACGAGCAGAGAAGGAGGGAAGCAGGCAGAGGGAGGAGAGGATGAGGGAGAAAGCCACGAATGAACCCAATCCGATGGGCGCTCGTTTCTTTTCCTCTCGAAAAGAACGGAGAGATGAGGGAGGAGTGGGGGGAGGAGCAGAGGAGGGAGGGAGTGCCTTACCCTCCGTAGGGGCTGTGGGAGGAGCCTCTTTATGCCGCTGCCGTAGCCACCAATCACAAGGCCCCTGTACAGGCAGTACAGGCCGAGGGGGAGGGACTTAGGCTGCCTCTCTCCGACCTCGTTGGCCAGTGGCCGGGGCACTGGCCACACCCCTAGGCTCTTGATCTCTGCGCCTGATTGGATAGCAGGCTTCCTCTGCGGAAGGGAGGGGTGGGGGTGGGAGAGGAGAGGGGGGGCGAAAGGTGGCAGCTAATCACAGAGGCGGGCTTGAACTGATCGCGCACACACAAACACCACAAGACAACAAACACACATGACTCTCTCACACTCACACACACACACACATACGAGAGCGTGTACAGTTTGGGCGGCCGATGAACAAACCACTATGAGGAAATATTCGCACGGACTTTGTTTTGTCAAATAATGAGAAATATGAATGCTGATGACTCGGCTAAGTTTCTTTAAACACAGCAACAAGTGGGGCGTGCAAAGTCGTTCACGCTGTATTTTATGGGACAATGAATATTGTTGCGTTCAGTGTATTTGTTACAGTGAAAAGGAAGCTCAGAATTTTAAAGATACTGCAAAATGTAAGGATTGACTTTTACTTTTGAAGGTGCAGTTAATTACATTTAAAGAGGTACTGCACACTTAAACATGTTTTTTGAGCTGTAAACTAAATGATATGACGATGACGTGATGAAACACATCAATGCTGGTGTTGATATTGACATTTCTTACCAAATTTATAAAAATCAGCATTTCATGGTTTGAAAACGGTTCAACATGGCATCTACTGTTTTAAATCAGCCCTGAACCTTGCAAGGCCAATGCTGACACAGAGTCCACCGGTTGGGACCTGTCTACGTCATGAGATTCATATAAAAAAAAAAAAAAAAAGACTCTAATCAGCATTATGGCTGGGCCACAACGCCGACCTGAGCAGCGCATGACGGCTAACTTGCTGAACTGCTGCGGCTCGTACACGTGTGTCTATTCGTAGTCAGTGTGTCAGTCACACACTACGTAGCCACGAGGCCACGCCTCCTACAGTTGTTGTTGCATTTCTTAAATTTGCTGTGAGAGACGGTTCTAGCTGAATTTGAGGGTGGAGTTACACTTTCAATATTGAAATAAACGTCTTCATTATCCACTGCCTTCTACTGACACTGCTAACACAAGAATGCTCTAAGGTGGGGGGGCACCTGTTTATGGTGCTCACTGTGACGATGCTGACATCATCATACTAGAACGGCAACAAGTTTATTATATAAACAATTATTTTCATTCTTGATGAATCAGTCGATTTAGTTCTCGATTAATCGATTAGTCGTTTGGTCTATAAAAGGACATGATAAGGTGAAAAATGGCCATCACAACTTCCTAAAGCCCATGGTGATGTTTTCAAATGTCAGGTTTTGTCTAACCAACAGCCCAAAACCCAAAGACATTCAGTTTATTATCACGAGTAATTCATCATCAGTATGGTTGCTGATTAATTTTCTGTCCATCAACTAATCGGCTGAGCTAGTTACTTTCCATTAACAATGCCAATATACAAGAATGTGCTAAGCTGGGTGTTTGTGGTGCTTGCTATTTAGTCTTGAGAAAAAGGTCACTTCTATTTGAACATATACAAGATCTTTTAATAATATGGTGTAAAACTATATGCTGAAAGTGTTAGTTTGGAGGGGCCACTAGAGTAAAAAAAAATGTCTTGTTTTGATTTCTGACCTGTTTAGCTTTAGTAGCTGTTGGTATTAAAATACTGGGTTACTTTACAGACATGTAGTATCAGTCTTACATCATTAGATTTGCATAAGTAGTGAAAACAGATATTTTTTCTGTCCTGGGCAAACTTTGTCTTCTGAATAACCATTAATAACTTATAATATTACTAGTTATACTTTTTCCAATATAGCCTCTTATTATTTGAACAAATGCACTTGCAAAACCATCACTTTCAGAAATCTCAATAAAACAAGGCTGCGTTTCCCTTCCTAAAATGACCAGTAGATGGGGGTAGAAATCCACTGATCAGACCGAACCACAGCGCTGAGCTTGCTTCAGGACTGGAAAGGATAGAAGGATGACTTGAGCCAACTTGGCTGCAGCAGGAGAGCACCTGTTTTCTACTTACATACAACTACCTGAGCACTGGAAGGTATGATCCACGCACAGCCATCTGAATGAGAACTCTGCTAAAAATCTTTGTCAAAATCAGAGGCTGCAGAGGAAATCTCCAGCTCCTCTAAAATGCTTCCTGATTGCCGACTAGTTAGAGTCATCAGATGCCTTTTAGATCCGACACGCAGTGACAAGTTAGACAGAGACAGATTGGATGGAAGACGTCTGCGTGTGTGTGAACAGTGTACACATATTTGTGTTTTGCTGTATGCCTGAGTGTGTGTGTGTGTGTGTGTGTGTGTGTGTGTGTGAGATGAGGGACAGTGACAGATGAGCCGAGAAGAGTCGTGTCTATGGGCCAAGTGAGTGATCGATCGCTGTGCCTTGCCCTCCGTGTCACCTCGGGCACCCAGCGACCTTTAGGAAGCGCAGGCGTCGGTAATTACCCGCTTTTCTCTCTCTCTCTCTCACACACACACACACACACACACACACACACACACACACAGGATGCCGACGCTGCACTGTCCACAAGCTTGAAGGATGACAGGATGGGTACTTATATTATTGATCTGGGAGTCCAATCAATCACCTATACATGCTCAGAACCACCTTCACACTTTACAATACAATACTATTTTACAGTTTCTGAGGCCGTTCCGCATTTCTCATAATGAGGCGCTTGGTTTAAATCAGATGGTCAAACAAAAGCGATATAAGCACTCTTATCCCAGCACACATTCAGTTGACTTGCAAAGCCATGCAAGAGCATAAACCACCACAACACGGCAGCAACACAACACCACACCTCGCACGCTCATAAAGCTACACAAACTGAGGGAGATTAGGTGCATACAATTCCTACATGCACACTTGAAGGAGTATCCAGCATACAATACGATACACTTAACATCATTTAATATGAGTGTCTGTTGATTACCACTATGATTACAGAAGATTTACACTGACTGTGGTCCTATTCAGAGGCTGAATCCTCGAAAGGAGCGTGCATTCTTTAAAAGAATCTGAGGACCAGGCTGATCCTGCACCTCCTCCCCAAATTAGATATGCTAGCCTCAAAGAGACCAAAACTAATGTGTTAAGGTAAAACATTTCCAAAGTTCAACTGAAGGCATTTCGCTGCAACTAGATGTGACTAACATCTCCAGGATGCTTACACGAACGAACAGTGGAGTTTATGCCTGGCTTCCTTTATGCACATCCTGCGTCGTTCATGTGATGCATTTGCCAGTGATTGATGACCACCTCAATCCAAATACCTGGAAAGTACAATGTGGCCACAAGCAATGCCTGAAGCCTCCTTTCAAAAACTGTCCTATGTGCTGTCGGTTGTGGGATACTTCAGTTTGCAGAGACTGAACCTGTTGTGTCCTAAATACAGTAAAATTGGACAAAATTCGGCAGTATCTGGAGAAGCCTTTGACATGGGACAGGCTTTGTCAGCCCATTGTGACGCATTTGGCCTAATAACTCCGATTTTGACACAGTATCTGTGTGCAACTGGTTGGAATTTTGCTAGGTTGGAGGACAGGAGGAGGGCGCTGTTCATTAAGCTCAAACAGAACAATGAGCAAAATGTGAAATTAGCTGCTACTGCTAACCCTAGCACTAGCTGCCAATCCTCTATGGCCACACTTCTATATGCTACTACACAAAGTTTCACAAATGCTCGATTTAGCGCCTTCGGACGAAAAGGCACAATACTGCCATTAAGGGTTGATGTGCAGAGGAACAGAGAACAGTCATATGAATGTTATACTCACCATACAGATGAGACACTTGTATCGGTCTCCTCTCAGTATCTGCCTCTCCAGCTCTCTGATTCGAGCCTTCAGAGCCTCCATGGTGGTAGCTGTGGACTCCTCCTCCGTTACCCTGGAAGAGGAACAGACAGAAAGACAGAGGGAGACATGTTTAGTTTGGGTATTAGAAGACATATTGAGCAACCATTGACAAAGTAAAGTCAAGCAAGCCTGCTCTCTCAGTCACTCAGAATGTAGTGTGACATGTTTCTATTGAAACCCTCTTTGTCATTACCTTCTGTCTCTCTGCAGTTCAACACAAAATCGGGCATCTTTAAAACCCTCCACCATTTATTTCTCTCTCTCTGTTCAACATGTAGTAGGACATTCTTCTAATTAACACGGCTTCATCCTCAAAGGCCCCATCTCACAACAGATTTACAACTTGAGCCCCTTTCCCGTGCACATTCCCTCCATCCTTCACGTTTTCTTCGAAATCCACCCGCCTTTTCATCCTTCAATTTCCCCTGTTTTGGCTTTAAGTAAAGCGCCATGTCCTCTTTTTCCTACATGTCACGTTCACCTTTCATCCTCTGCGTCTCCTCTCTTATGTCTCTCTATCCTCATGTCCATCTATCCCTCGCAATTAATCTCCTTGCCCCCCTATTTCTCTCCTCTTCCCCTCGTGTCCTTACTTCTATCTCCACCATCCTCCCTTTCTTCCTGCCTCTACGCAGCCTCTGATTAATGTGTAGCATGATAACAGAAAATGTGCATTTAACACTGTCCGACAGCATATGAAGCAGCCATAACTAAATCAATACGGCCGATGCACAGACCACAACGCTGCTGATGATGATTTGGCGCAGCGAGACGAGGCCGCACGAGCCAGCCGGTGTTTATTATAGCCATCCACTCGTTCTCTGGCAAGATGCAATAGCAGTGTGTGTGTGTTAAAAAGGGAGCGAGTGTGTTTATGGTGATGTGGTCATTTTGCAGCCTGATAGCTAGCTGATCTATGGTATTGATCTGGATGGGGAAGGACAAGCGGAGAGAGGGAAGGGAGGGTGAGAGCAAAAGAGAACGATAAGTGGCTGTGTGTGTGTGTGTGTGTGTGTGTGTGTGTGTGTGTGTGTGTGTGTATGTGTGTGTGTGTGGCCTAGGATACAGCTTCATTTGCTGCATCCTCAAACAGCAGAGGCAGCAGGGAAATGAAAACAAGGATGGACTTTCTCAATTTGCTATTAAGAGGCAGGTTTCTGTGAATTCATTTTCCCTGGATGCAGCAGGAGTAGTTTTACATCTTATTTTGCTGATTCCTATCATCAAACAGGCTCATTAAAATAAATTGAACATTTAAACTAAATTGAAGATTAAATCAACTCAAATCAAAATTAAACATTTCAGGTTTGCATGGCTATCACCTTCCTGACTTCTTCAAAGACATACTGTGGAGCTTAGCAGAGAAGACTTATGTTTGCAGTTAGTTCAATTTCTTTTTGGCAGAAACCTGTCCAGGAGCAACGAAAAAATCTCTGACACAACTGTAGACTTCACATCTACTAAAAGGAGATAATACGCGTTTTTGGACCAAACTGTTCTGGGAACTCCCTGAGAGGAACTTTCCACTGCCCAGACTTTTATATTTCGCTTTAACGAGTTAAAGCCTGGACTTCACCGTCAGTCCATTTGTCCATGTTTGGGTTCATTCTATAAGGCTACCGGTACGAGCTGTTACACCGGTTTTTAAAGATGGCGGTTGCCTGTGCTGCATTGCCTCATGTGTTTGACCAATCACCGTACACTTACGTCACTCAAGGTTCCTCTTGTGCTGGAAGAGTCCCTACTCTGAACTAGTTCTGGCAGTGTGAACACTGTAAAAATAAGGGGGGGTCCTCCAACTGTTCTTAGAACTTACTAAAGTTCCTCCAGTCCGACAACAACGATGTCCAGAAAAGTTCCCCATTTTTTTTGTTCCATCTCTTAAATACTTGAAATTATGATGCAACCATTTTACTACAGGACATTCCCAGATTATAACTTGGCAACTGGGAAATCTTAATTTTGATTGGCTGGCAGGTGCCCATTACTTTCTCTGACTAGGCTTTTGCCAAGTGACGATCACATCGACAACGCTGCAGAAAGCAGCGCTATTTCCCAAACATTTGTTTTGTTTGTGCAATTGACTGATTGATATCTTAAATTTGATTACTCATGGCTACAGCTGTAACGATTAGAGATTAATCGATTAGAAAGAAACTATTTTGGTTAATTGTTTAAACGCTTAGGTCATTTTCTTTCAAGCAAAAACACAGATCTTTCTCTAGTTCCAGTCTCTCAAATGAGAAAGATTTCCTGCTTTCTCCATTTTATATCATATTAACCTAATATCTAAATATAATTATAAATATATTATATTATAAACATATCTTTTATGTTTTAAGGATTCTTATAGAGATTCACGTCACTTTGCTTCCTCCACAGGGAAATCAGACATCAGGTTCAGCTACAGCATTACTGAGGCTGGTTGGGACTTGTCTTGCTCAACATTTAAGCAGGTTGATTGGTTGTCGTCACAGGGACTTGAGGTCCTCTGGTTGAAGGACACTGAGCCACTCTGCCACAACAAATGTAGCAGGAGGTTTTGCTTCCTCCATGAGGTCTCTGGGAAAAGTTGACCTGCTCTAGCTCCTCCCTGTAACCCCATCACCATCCTGTGTCTATAAAGACCTAGTTTGGACTCCCAGCCTGACTCGCCACTCCATGACCTATAAACTGCTTTACCCTCTCCTCTTATTAGTTCTGAGCTTGTAAAAAGCCATTTAGCCTTGATTAGCCGGCTAGCTAATAAAGCGACAGTAGACTCTGGGCTGGACGGGACTGGATGGGGGTTGTCCCTTAAACAAGGCTGTGTCTTTCTTTTAACAGCTCCAATAAAGCCCTCCGTCGCTCAGTCGAGCACAAAACTCTGCCAAGGGGCTCTCCTTCCTTGTCCGAAGTGAGTTAAAGAATGGAGACAGAAAAAAAAAGTTTTAGTCTTAAAAAAGATTCTCCTTTTCTCCCATCAACACTCGCCTCTCCTGTCTCCTCTCTATTATCCTTTGTCTCTACAATGAATATTCATTTAGCACAGCTGATTTATAGAAAACCACATTCAAAAAGTTGTTTAATTTCCCAATGCTATAAAAAGACACGTTAATCTATCTTTATGCGGCTGTGGCCATCTAAACAGGGAGACAGGGAGGTGGAGGGGGGAGTAACGGGATGGTGGAGGTGTAGAGATTTAATGGAGGTAACAAGGAGAACAGGATGATTTCACAGGGCCAAGGAAAGGAAAGACTCTCTGGGGCTAAATGTGACACGCAGAGAGATAAACAGCATCTCAACCAGCAAGAACCACAAGTAAAAATCCTTGAGTTTAAGGCCTTTATGCTATTTGTGCGTGTCACTGATTTAAGCTGGCTCAGGGGTTTTCAACCTTTTCAGTCTTGGAGCCAAAATACAAACAATTTATGTCACTCTGGGACCCAGGCTTAGCAAACATGTCATGCAGACTTATAGAAACAAGCTAAAAGTTCAATTTGGGTTACAAGCTAAAATGTAAGATATTCCTGGATCAGGAAATATACAAGAATAGCAGTGAGTTTCCATGAATGTGGATGCAAGGAGGGGACTAATGTTATTTCCGCTGCTTTAAAACATATCGTGCAAGCAAATCTTTTAGCCAACCTGGATCTGGAACAAAATAGAAAAAGGTCTGAACCCAAACCTACATTGTTCAGTCTACATCTAATATAGCAGTGAGTATTCCCCCGCACTGTGTCCTGGACTCTCAGTTGTAGCTGCTGTCAGTACAACAGTCTGAATATGTATGTCTCTCCTTTCAATTAGGGCTTCACGCGACTCAGAATTTGAATTGGATTTGGCTGTTCGATATGAATATTCGACTATTCGTTCCTTTTTCCCCGTCTAGACTATCAAGCAACGCTTTATTGAACTGCCAAATGTTTGAATGGGGTATGGTGGGATGTTCAGGGTGACAGTGACGTTCACGTAATATAGATAAACAAAAGACAGACTATGTCATATTAAGTTGCTGTGATTTGTAAATTCACCACTTCCAAGGACCGGGAAAGGCCTCTCTTCCTCCAGGAATCTGCCTCCGTCTCACTCAGGTCTGCAGCTGCCTGTACACGTCACAGACACCTTCACCGAACGGATGGGACGACTTGACGTAGTGAAATGATTTTACCCCAGAGAGTAGCGTGGAAGCAAGGAGCGCTCACTCTGAAACTACTTCTGGGGACCGAAATGTCGCCAGAAGTACACTGCACACTGACTGACAAAAAAAAAAAAAAAAAAAAAAAGACTGCTCGACTTGAAGAATCTCAGTCGACTGAGGGGTCTCTGACTGATGATTTGAATCTTTGACTTCCAGGGAGCAGCCCTACCTTCAATTTTGGATATTTACTGGTATGTACTGAACCTCTGTTTTGCTCTGTGTTTGTGCATGGTTGTGTGTTTTAAGGAGTTTGTGAGCACAGCGGGACGAGGATCTGGCTTGGTAGGTTTTAACTGAAGCTGTGGCCTTGCTCTGAAGGCCTGGCATCATAAAACTTAGGAGCCAATACTGAAATACATCTTCCATTCACACAACCTGCTCCTACTCCAACGTAAGTTATTGCCCCACAGGGCGTTTTGAATGGTGTGTGTGCATGGACGTGAAGTGAAAGAAAGTGAAATTGCAGTGCATTTCCATCTCCAGTCATCCCTATGGCGACAAGCAAGCAAGAAAGCCTGACAGAGACAGATAGATGGCTGTGCCTCCCCTCTATTTAGCGCTCTGTCCCTAACGTGTGTGGGGCTATTTCTCATTTCATTAGTGTGTGTGTGTGTCTGTGTGTAGCTGAAGACCTCCACCATCCATCTCAATCAGCCCCGTGTCTTAATCTACTGTCTACCTACACTCAGCTTCTCTCTCGCTCTCTCTCTCTCTCTCAACACGAGCACACACAAATGACAGAATTATGTAACAATTAATGTGAAAAAAATATTTTTGGCACCACATTCTAGCAAACATTTTATCCAGCAGGTAGGGAAATAAATCTCACACACGTATGTGCTGTGAAAATAGCAGCGGTAAATCCCTTTAGAGCATCATTCTCTGCTGCACCCTGTTAACCGAGGCCTTAACTACAATGACACACCATGATAAAACATTTAAGTCACTATTGATTTCCCCTGCCTCAGCCCGATGTGTGTGTGTGTGTGTAGGTCTCAGATGGCACAAGGGGAAGGGGAGGGCGGCGTTTTGTAAGAGCCTGAGAAAAATTGAGACAGAGGACGGGGCAGAGAAGAGAAATGGGAAAGAGAAAGAAGGGAGAAAGAGAGAGAAATGTGACTTAGCGACAACAATAAAGAGAGGAACAAGAGAGGAAGAGGCAGCGAGAGACTGGGCAGTGTGTGTGTAGAGGGGGGGGTGGTGGTGGTGGGGGTGGAGGGTAGAAATCTAGCTTCATCACTTCCAAATTGAGGACAGATTCAATTATTTGCAGAAACCACATGGAAATCTCTCCGCATTGTTCCAGCTGGAGCACCAAATTTAGCAGCAATCGCATTGGCGGCATTGGAGGGGCCATTTATCTTGGAGGGGAAAGAGCATCTCAGGCGTTGTACGTGTGTATATGTGTGTGTGTGTGTGTGTGTGTGAGTGTGAGAGAGAGAGAGAGAGAGAGAGAGAGAGAAAGAGAGAGAGCTCATTTATCTTGCAGGGGAATGAGCAAGGGAACGAGGACGCCCCGGGAGGCGACCAGATCATTACCCATCTGGGATCAGTGACAGAGAGATTTCACTAACGCTGCCCTGTGCAAAGCCACACACACTGACACACACACACACACACACACACACGTGTACAATGTATCAATGTAACGAAAGGAGACAAATCTCATTTTCATTTGGGGACGGAGGGGCACAGAAGCTCCACAAATACGTGCATTTATAGCAAGCGGAGGAGAGTGAGGCAGGGAATTGTTCCAGCCAGCCAGCTGACTGCTTGTTCCAATGCAATCATTCAGCATCTAGTTGGCTCCCTTTAAATGGATACTTAGATTAAGGCATGTTCTGCTCCAGGTGGCCACTAAGACCTCAGCTAGACATCATGTTGCAACACACACACACACCTACATTTTGGACGTAACGTCACATTTTCCTCAGAAATTCTTAGAATTTAAGGAACTTCTTGGCAATGAGCTTGAGACGAGAGACATGATTCCCACTAAATGAAATCTTAGAGATTTAAGTTTATTTCCAGAAAATATTCCCATACCAACATTAGTCTGATGCAATGTATGGTCGGTGTGTGGCAGGAAAATAAGAAACTTGAACTCCAGTGCTTCCATGGAAGGTAATGGCTAACGGAAGACATTTTTGGACCTTCATTGCTCCCTGTGATGTCCCGGTCGGTGTTCTCTATCTCTTTTACTTGTTGTCGTTACACAGCTGATTTTTAACCATGCCTTAAAAACTGTGCAGCACTTAAGTCAACCGCCCTGTATTTATTGTATGTTTTATATTGTATTGTTTATTTTAGCAGGGACAATGTACACTACATATATTGTACCAGATATAGCTAAAAGCTCAATTTCATTTGTAGTCCCTAGAAGGAGGCCACTAATGATGTGCAGGTTACAGAGCTAGAAGATCAGTTATAGTAAATCAAACCTTACACTTACAGACACAATAACACACTATACGAAAAACTAAGAAACAAACAAAAGCGCTTTATAAATCAAAGTGACTTTCTACTAGGGATGCACCGATCTGCCTTTTTCTCTCCTCATCTCAGGATATCTGCCGATCCCCAAATGTAAAACCTGTACACTAATTGGAGTCCTTTGTAGGCGAGGTAACATGAGAAAGGGATTGCTGTGGCCCTACAAACTCACCCGGCTGGCCTGCCTTGACTGAACGAATGTGGCTGAGAGCAAAAACACTGAATCTTTGTATTGACATTGACAAAGAAACTGAATTATATGCGGAACGGTCACATCTGGCCGATACCCGATCTGCTTAATGAGGTCAGTATCGGCGCTGATTGGTGCATCCCCCACTTTCAACATCAATGGCAACTTTTAGTCTATATTTCCATCTATCCCTTGGCCGTGTATCTTGGCTTTAAACCCAGAACTATGAGGAACTTTCACGTGGAAATCTGACTAAACTGAGTTTGCTCGACTCTGAAACATGAGAGAAACAGAGGTTGAAAAAGTGATCAGAGTTTCTAAGAAATGTGATGAGAAACATCACTTCAGAAAAGTCTTACAACCAGCAAACATATCTGTGTGTGTAATGTATGTGTGTTGCGCTATGCAAACAGAGCAGCATGAGGAGGACATCTCTACCTTACTCAGTAACATACCAACGTGTGTGTGTGAGCACCAGTGAATCAATCAGCACCGTCCGACAACTGCCTGCATCTCTTTCTCTCAGACACACACACACACACACACACACACACACACACACACAAAGCAAAACCAGGACGATCGCACAGCAGACAACAACTTATCGAATGCATCCCCTCGCTCAGCAAACATGCACACACACACCTCTTGCCTTCCAGTGCTGCTTCTGATCAATACACTTCAAGCTGCTCTGCTTTTTCACCAGTTATCCCATCTGCTGATATTTAATATGGGGAACGCACACACACACTGAGTGCCGATTGATTAATTTAAATGAGGCATTTATCGCGTGCAGCCTTCCCAGAGGTGACGGTGGACATGTAGAATACTTCCTTAACGTACAAACGTGAATGCAGTCAGGAACATAAAAGTTCTTTCTTAAACCGAATGTCTTTAGTAAATATGCATTTTAGGCCACGCTTAATCAAATCCTGTCATTCGTTCACTGCTCTGCTAGCCAATGTAGCCAATTCCAGAAAGAGGAAAAGCAATGCTGTGAACACTCCAGTCATTTATACTGTTACATATAGCCTGAGGAAATGACTGAAGAGGAAACGGTTAAGAAAATGAGATGAGAGTGGGGGATTTTAAGGGGGTATTCTTAAAGGCACTTCAGGTGGACAAAGGAAATCACTTTAAGAAATAGGGGCTGGGATGGAAGGCAACAAGCAGACTGACCTCAGCTCTGCGTGTGTGTGCGCCTGTAATCGCACGGGGCAAAAAGGACAGGAGAATATGCCCGACATGCAGAAGCAACCAATCAACCAAATCCCTCTTTCTCTTGGCTCGCTCGCCCACCAACGTTTCTCTCTCGCTCTCGCAATGAGCTGACCTCTATTACCCATGCAGGGGACAGGGTGTGTGGGTGTGGGTGTGTTTGTGTGTGTGTGTGTGTGTGTGATTGTTTACTTGTGGCAGAATATGGATGAGGAGAGGGAAATGAGGGAATTACAGAGCGCTGGCCTTTCACACACTGGGTGTTCTAATGGATAGGCCAGTGTGTCTGCTTGTGAGTGTGTGTGTGTGTGTGTGTGTGTGTGTGTGTGTGTAAGTTTGAAACACAAACAGGTAAGGGGACTTTTTTTTTGTACCATCCGATCCAGCCTCCAGCTGCAGTCATAGGTCGATATGACATCACTTTAAGGAATTAACACTTTTGGAGTATGGAGTCTGCTAGTGCTGCCTCCAGAAGCCCCCAGGTCAAATCCCATTTTGTCAGTTGAATCAATTTATTTTTAGCTGTCAGGATAACTGCATGGCAGTCTATAAACTGTTACAGAGTCATGTCTCAAAATGGCCTAACTACAAAACTAACAGTGATGTAAATAGAAAATGAAGCACGACGTGTTTCTGTCCGCTGCTTTAACGCTCTCAGCTCCGGAGCTGAACACAGCAAAGTCGGCTAAACTACTGTTGAACTCTATCACAACTGTACACTTCTGCTTGGCTCTGTTACTGGGGCTGCCATTTTTTATCTGAAAGTTGAACTACTGTTCAAACGTGGAAAAAAATAAATATTCAATCCGTCATGATCTCCCCAAATTCAGTATTCATAGAAGAACAGGCCGTATCTTGTGTCACTGTGACCTATTGCACGCCCTGTGGTGCTACAGTATCAGTACATTTAGCCTACTGTTCTGAGTAGCAAGCTGTAATGAACGGATAATCACAACATCAGCGTGCATCATGTCTCAGTGTATGAACGGGGTTGTTGAAGGCATGTGTGGGAACAAACATTTGCATGTGTTTTTGAAACTAGTGTGTGCCTGGTATCTGCTATGTCTATGTCACCATTAATGCTCTGAGAGAACACGACTGCAGAAAAAATCAATTCCTGACCCTCCCTGTCTCACCCACACCCACACACACACACACCCAGCAAAAACAGAATCCACACAAAATGCATCATTTATGACCCTCCACAAGTAAGAAAACTCATCAGAAAGTCATAGAATCACCATGAGTGTGTGTGTGTGTGTGTGTGTGAGATCTGTCTGATACTGCAATAGGAAACGTGACAGTCATTTTCTGTCTCACCTTTTACAACGATCATGATGTGTGTGCGTGTGTCCATACATGTGCATAACCTACTTTTCGATCTCGCTGTTTTTACAGGTGCGCGGGGCGCAGGAGGAAGAGGAGGAGGAGGATGAAGGAGTGCTGGGGTCTGTCTTGCTGCTTTCTCCGTTGCTCGTCGAAGGCATCTCTGCAAACACACAGACAGACGGGACATGGTTAACACTGGATGGGGACTTTTCTAGCTGCAGTAACCCATCTCTCGAAATGATGACGGCCATTGCTACCCCTGCTCATTATTGAACAAATGGACTAAATATACAAAATTCAAAAGATTAAACAGGAAAATTAAAATAAAATAAAAATAAAACCAGCCAAAACAATTCTTGCCTCAACAAAAAAGGCCAATGGTGCCTGTACAGTACATGAAGTGGGAACATTTTTTTGGCCCTACTTACCGTCGCTGGCCCATTTGGAGAATTCAGGCGTTATTCTGTTAGAAGGCATCCCACCGCTGCAACACAGAGACACAAATGTTGGTATGAACAGAGCCTTAAGGGTGCATTCCATTTCGCTAACAGTAGTTTAGTTAAGTTAGTATTCTGCTAGTTTGACTGTGTAGTGGTTAAAGCTTCGTACTTGAGCACGGCTCCCCGTAGCGCCTCCCTCTCCCTGGCCTCTCCTTGGTCCTCTCCAGCTCCAGAGCAGGGGATGATATCGGCCTCGGTGTACTGGGCCTTGCCGTACTCCAAGGTGTCGTCTCCGTCCACGTCTAGGTCGGCGTCGCTGTCTGCTGCACTCTCCTTGATACTACACGTGGCAAAACCTGTTCCTGTGAAAATAATATAAAGACAATGTTCAGCATACTACTGCTGAAAGTGCTGCTGTACTAAAAGGGACACTAGGAACAAGAGAACCTTGAGTTTTATGTGTGGAGAGTAAAATCTGCTCATTGCCTCATGCTCTGACATATTTAACAACATGCTCTTTTGATCAGAACATAGTGACATTTGGACAATAGTACAACGGCATAGCAACCCATGGCCTCATCACTCATCATTTTCCAAAACACAATGTGGTGAGGTTTGTTCAACAGGTGCTAAAATTTGACATCACAAGTGATCTAATACGACATGAACATCACAGCTACAAGTCACATTGTTAGGTGAAATGGCACAATGTATGAATTGTGTCCTTTGTTTGCTTTACTTTCCAGGTGTGCCTCGACTAAGGCCAAAATCCGTTTTTTGGCATATTCAGATTGTATCCAGATTGATTTTAGAAAGTCTGAACAGCAAAAAAAACACATGAAATGCCATTTTTGCAAATTGGATCCAAGCCACATTTGGAGGTGGTTTGAAATGTGATTACAACCGGATTTCTACAGACGCGTCTCGGTCCGGACTCTCTGGCCTGGAAGTGCATCAGAGCGGCTGTATACAGGGTTCGCTTTTTAAGAGTAAAATTCAAGTATTTTTCAAGCATTTTCAAGGTACCTGAACCAGAACTTTCCAGACTCTCAAAGCCTTATCGTCACATCTAAATTGTTACTATAAATGCCAGGAGACAACAAATAAATATGGCGATGGGATCGTTTCATTTCAAATATTAAAAGATTTTTGGTTTACATGAGTGATTGTGTAGATGATGAAACACCAGATTATGTTGAACATCAAGCAGTTTTCAAGGAGTATATTCAAATTTAACCATATTTGTAACCTTGAAAACGTAACTGTTAAAATTAAGCATTTTCCAAACTTTCAAGACTTTGTACGAACCCTGTTCTGCACCGCGACTTGACATCGCGATTGTTCAGAGGACGAGATGAAAGATCTCCATTTCTCATTCTTCCGCGTTGGAAAGCCACGTCACCAGCGTACATAGTTACTGACGCCTACGTCGTTACCACAGCAACCCATGCAGATAGGTTGGTGACATCTGGACACACAAATCCGATCCGATCGCTTGCGAATAAGAGTGCGGACAGTCTGTCTTAAAGATCTGATTTGAGAAACACACCTGATTTTCCTGCAGTCTGAACAAAGCCTAAATGTCATAGTAAAAACATATCAGTAGCTAATTCTAAAGATGAAGCAAAATAAGTAAAAATCTCACTACAAATAACCCTGCATTACAGGGAAAAGAATGAAGACCTCTAGTAACAACTTTTTGAGACAAACCTAAATTTAGCTATTTTAAAACTTGACTTTTTCCTGACCAATTAAGGATTTGCAGATGGAGGTAGACGAGAGTAAGATTTGGTCAGAGAGAAGAAGGTGAAGGGAGAGGCAGCGTTTGGACATGGGGTGAACCGATGAATGAAGACTGACACCTCACCCATCAATCTTTGAGAGAGAGAGAATGAGAGGGAGAGAGTGGGAGAGTGTGTGTGTGTGTGTGAGTGGCACTTCTATAAACCCAGTGATGAACGCTCAGACAAACCCTTACCGCTGCCTCACTGCTCCCTTCAGCTCCACTTAGCCACAGAGCCGGCTGTGTGTGTGTGTCCGTCACTTAGAGGCGTCTCTTCAGTGTTTGTTTGAGACTGTCTGTCCCTCTGTCACTTAGGCCCGGTCTCTCCAACCCCTTGAAAGTGTGTGTGCGCGCGCGCAAGTGTGCAAGTCTGTCTACCTGTCACTTACACCATGTCTATCTACCACGCAAAGCTGGTAAGGTGTGTGAATGCAGGAGTGTGCACGTGTGTATGTCACTTACAGCCTTGACTATTCGAGCACTTGAAGGTAGGTAGGTGTGTGTATGTGTGCACTTGTGTTTCACTTAAGATGTGACTCTCAAGGTGTCTGTGTGTGTCTACCAGTGACAGGCCTGACAGCCATCTTATTTACACCTATCCCAATTTCTACAAGCTCTCAGCTGGACTAGTGTGCTATGTGTGTATGTGACACGAGTGTGTATGTGTGTGTGTGGGGATGGACCAGATACAAACTAGACAGAGTTGACAGCCATCTTATTTAACCCCCTGTCCCAGTATGTGTGTGTGAGTCTCGATACTTGACTTCCTATAGCAGTGCGGTCGGTGCACTACAGTGTCTCACGGCACTATGGTGTCTTTGTCAAAGCCGCTAGGGCCTCGTCCCCGAGGATCTTCTGGGATTTAAACATCTGCTGCCGCTTCTCCTCCTACCTAACTCTGTCATTTATTTCTCTCTCACTCTAGAAAAAAAATGTACAATGAGGAGGGAGGAGAGAGAATGTGAACGACTGAAAGCCACTGTGATAAAACGCGCCACCAATGCTAAGCCGTTTTACAACAGGCCCATGGTTTTTAGTGATCAAATAAAAAGGACCTTTTAACTTTTATTTGGTCTCAGCGGCAGAGGGGAACATATGGGAACAATGGCCCTGCAGTGTAAATCGAGCAGCCTGCCGGCTCTGCTCGGCTACTGAGGCTATAGTTTTTCAAGGCATGGCAGGAGGCGAACAGAGCACATGCTTCATATACAGTCGAAGTACTGACATGGTGAAACGTTTGAACTCCTATCTTCACTGTCAGACTTTCTATGTCACCTACAAAACTGTGGTGACAAGTGAGATGCTTCGAGTTTCGAGTCCATATTTAAGTTGTACATGAAATGGCTCTTGGCCTTTCTGCCTTCTATTCTTGTGACAGAAGCTTGAGCCCTCCTACCCACAATGCCCCAGGGTCAGCCAAGCCAGGGAAGATAGGTACAAAGCTTTGAATGCCGCCAAGCGTCTCATCCGTCAGCTGCGAATGAGTGACCAAGAATACGAAAGAGATAGCTTTGACTCTAAACCACTAACGCACTGATGGTTGCAAGAGTGCTGTAGAGTGTGTGTTGTAGTGGTGGTGGCCGTGGTGGTTGGGGCATAATCTAATCAACTGATCAAACTATTGATCTTGTGGCTGGTTGGCCACAGCAACTGGTTTCAAGAAGTGGAACATGGACATCTGGCTCCAAGGACTTGATGATGCCCAAGGTAGAGGTTTTTGTGCGCGTTCCCAAACAGACGTTTGGGAAACCTACCCAAAGGCCATATTCAGACCAAATCAGGAGCTGCGGCAAAAACACCAGTCCATCCATTCATTTGAACGGGGCTAGTGCGTTTAGGCTGCAGCGGTGGGGACCGCAGGAGGAAAAGTTAAAACATGATCAACTTTTGGAGAAACGCAACTGGTGGCCAATCATGCCGGCGATCAGACCCGAAGACGCCCAGGTGAAGAAAAACTGCATTGAAGCATTGTAGCATTCGGCTGTTTACTGTAGAATTCCGCTGTTTACAGAGCAACTGTGAAAATGGAAGAGAGACTGATCGATCGCCGCCGTGATGACTGTACATCAGCTGTTCAACCCTGCCACGAGGGAGTACAAAGATGTTAATCGTGCAGTCACTTGGCGTTGTATTGGATTGCTACAATCAGCACAGACATGTAGTGACACTCCCACACCGCCGCGCAACCCTGCGCTAATCGCTGCAACGCCTGATTTGGTCTGAATACTGCCTAAGGAGGAGGGAATCTCCATGCATAAGCCAACTCGGAGCTTTAACCAGTGCCTCAACAGACTGGAGGGATGAGGACTGGAGCACATGGTTCAGACAAAACGGCAGAACATGTATTGTACCACTGACATGTAAGGGTTAAGATGAATGCAATCTCAGAACCCATCGGAGCCTGATTTGGACTGAATACAGCCATACCCGCGCGCACAAAATTTTTTTGTAAAATTTAAAAAAGAGTCCCGATCCAAAATGCAGTTGACCAACCTCAGGTTCCAGGTCCAGTCTTGGTTATTAAAGATGCATTTTAAAGATGGATATGATGCTGTATTTTCTTACTGATACATATGCATGCCTACTTCCAAACTGTACATGTCTTTGGCGTGTTAACTGTGAGTATATGTGTGGCCTGTTTGCTGTGTGTGTGTGTGTGTGTGTGTGTGTGTGTGTGTGTGTGTGTGTGTGTGTGTGTGTTCCCAGTGCTTCTATCTATCCCTCTAAGCAGTCTTGGCAGGCCAATCTAATCTGGCCAGGGAAAGGTCAGCCCCACTCTAACTGCCTTTCACTCACATTATGCACCGACGCCCCCTCCCCTCTTTTTTTCTTCACCCCTCTTCCCTTCCATTCCTCCTTTCCTCACCTTCTTTTCTCTCCTTTTTTGTGTCATCATTCCTTCTTTCTTACCTTAATTCTTTCCCATTTCTTCAACCTATCCTCTTTCCACTCTTTTTCGCCTTCCCTCGCTTTTCTTGACAGTTTGCTTCTTTACTTCTCTTTCGCCACCCTTTATCGCTCTATTTTTCTCTCTACCCATGTATCACTTGTTCTCTCTCTCTCTACTGTACCAGTCCTGCTCGATGAAATGTTTCCCCTCTTTTCTGATAGATAGGCATGATCAATACACACACCGACTCCTACAGGGCCGTCCTGGTGCGTCTCATTATCATAACCATCTCCTGAATATTGTTGACTCTTAACATACTAACTACACATTTTATCATAAGTTACATGCTTCATGACAGCAACGCAGGAGACACTCAATCTACGCGTGTCACCACAACAACTCTACAAGTACAGATCTGAGGAGGCAGGCCGGATCAAAGGACTCATCAGGCTGACTGACAGCCCGGATCAACCAATTGACCGACCTCGGCGGTGTCCCGTTACCATAGCAATTATCGGGACCCTCTGAGAAGCAGAGAGGAGGGGTGTCAAAAGGTCATCGCGCTATCTTTCTGCCATTTACAGGTCAGAGAGAGAGGGAGAGGGACCAGGAAAGGGACACAGACACAAAGACATGAGACGGCCATCTTTGAAGTCCATTTACAAAGCCCAGATTTCTCCTCGTCTCAATCCCTCTGGGCCATCTCAACCTGCAATAATCCCCCTCTTCTCCTCCTGTCTCTCAGGACGGCCTGATATCAAACCTCAGCATCTGCCTGCCTCCCTGTCTGCCTTTCCATCTGTCTGCGGCTAAACTGACAGATTATTATGACAGACTATTTTGTTCTAAACTTGGTAATGTCACTATATAATAATCCAAAAAGGCAAGGTAAACACTTGAAAAACAAATGATATAGGAGGAAAAACAGAACTAAATATAATGTATTTTATTTAAATAATCTAATTCTTTCAAGAGATGCTGAGGAGAGCATTAGAATGGAAAACGACAAGTACGACTATGGATTACTTGTGTGAGGATGTTTCTCACAGTGTGCTACTTTAATGTTGATTTCATGCTTATTCGTATTACTAATCTTTGGCTAATGGTCTGAATTGTCTAAGCCATCATGATTGACTGAAGGGATGCTGCGGTCTTAAACCTTTCCTTCTTCCTAATGAATAATGAATAGGGACCTAGACATATAAATCCACAGTTCTGATTGGCTGACTATGAAGCAGCTGTAAAACACCCATTGCCTTTAAATAATCAAGCAAATGACTGGTAATCATGACATATTAGAAACTGATTGTGTAGTTACTACTAAGCAAAGCTATCAGTCAAAGCTTATTGATTAAAGGGGAAATGAAGTGTTCTCTGACATTAAATATACTAAATGATTACTCAAAAAACAAATAAACAGATCATTGAAAATAATCCTTAGTTGCAGTCCTACTGATATCTGGGATGCATAATATTTTTTCCCACCCCAAGTGGGAAGTCCTGCAGCACTCTATTCCCAATATGTAGGATGCACTCTATAAATAAAGTGATTCCAAGTAACTCTGGTTACAACCTGTCTGACTGCACGTTTGCAGAGATGTCACTGTGTTCCCAGATCTCCCCGAATGCCTGTTTTTTTTGTAATCTTGCTTAGTTATGGTTTGATTGCATAGTTCCTGATTTAAACCTGAATTTGGCCAAATTTAAATTTAATTCAATTTTAAGTTTTTTGGGAAACTATTTCTGTGAAATGAAAATGGCAGTTTTGCGCAAAAATATATTTAAATATCTTAAAGTAAGGTATCAAAAAAAGTATAATTTTGGTATCAGTAGCAAAACTCAGGTCTCATACTGGCACTAGTATTAAAAATAAATCAACTGACCCATAAAACATGAACTTTCTTGTCTTTTTGATGGACCGTGCAAAGTTACGAAGTAAAATCTAGTTGCTTTCCAGCTCATAAAAGAGAGCTGTAGACAGACAGACAGTCCACTAGACAGATAAAGAAAGCTCCCTGTCTGTGCTGTGGGTCCTTTCAACCTAGCTAAGCCGGTGCGAGACACAGGGAAGTCTTCCCTCACACAGAGTTGAATCATAAACTGATCTTGTTCGATTTTTTCCTCCCTCCCTCTCTCTCCTCCCCCTTGAAAGGGGCCCCGTTCGCTCTGCCTTTCTTCCTTGCGCTCTCAAAGGGAGGGAAGGATGGTGGCACTTCACAGAGGGATAGACCCTCTCTTCATCCCGCCAGCTGAGGAGACCCCCTGCGACAGCTCTATATCCATCTAGCCGGCCGCTGGCTCTCGAGAGCCTGCTGGATTCAGCGGCGAGTGTTAGAACCACTGAGGAGCTTTCAAGACAAAATCCACCTTCTGAGCCTTCTGCCGAGTGTGTGTGCGTGTGCGCGTTTCAAGTTGCTCTCCCCAGGCCACCTCAGTTATCTGTGGCACATCACAAGGTGCCCTATTAGAGCGCGGCAGAAGGGTCCTGTGTCTGCTCGTTTAACGACGTGAAAGAGAGATGGAAGGAGCATGGAGGAGATGGATGGATGGATGGACGGGTGGGGGAAGGCACCTCCCACCCCGCGAGCTGCTCTTTGGCGCGGTTTAGTTGAGATTTCAACATTGATCTGTCTTGTCTCCTCTCTAGCTGGCTCGCAGAGAGGGAGGAGGCAGGTGAGGCCCAGCATGTGTGTGTGTTTAACAACCGGTCGAACAGGGAGAGAAGGAGGCGAGCAGGAAGAGGGACAGATGAAAGCAGAGGCAGAGCCAAGAGAGTTTGAAAGAGCCTCTTAGAGACGACAACTACTCTTTACTTCCATCTGTGCACTCTCCATGGTTTGCCTCCGTCTTTCTTTCTCGCCACGTTTTACACACAAACACAACTGAGGCCACAATGGGGGGGGCCCATTGCAGAGCACAGAGCAGTTTAAATCATCAAACTGCATGCATTCCAACAATTAGGTAGAGAAATATAAAAGGTATGTCTTATATAACAGTGGTATGCCTTTACTGAAGAAGACGTTCATGATTTCAAAAGCAGTGTTACCGACTTATTTCAAGTATTATATTGAGGCAGCTACAACTTTCTGTTGCACTAGTTTGCTTGCATATTATAATGCTGAAACAATTAGTCAGTAATTTTGATAAACAATTGATGATTTTAGACGTTTATCAAGTAAAAATGACAAACATTTGTTGTTTGATTTGCTGCTTTTTGCACGTAGATTATATGGCCAAAACAATGCGGACACCCAAGCATGCTATAACAGAAAATGTTCTTCTTATTGACCTTGTTTTGTGCATGGAGGCATTGTTGTGTTGAAACAGGAGGAGAGGGCCTTTTTCCAAACTGCTGCCACAAATTTGGAAGCAGAGATGCAATAATTAGTCGATAAATCAATTAGTCAATCAAAAGATCATTAAGTATTTTGATAATTGATAATTAATCGTTTGTTACTTTTCAAGCAAAAAATTGCTATTTACTGTATATTCTCTGGGTTCAGCTCCTCAAATGAGCAGATTTGCTGCTTTTCTTTTACATGATAATAAATCGAATATCTTTGGGTTTTTGGACTTTTGGTTAGACAAAAGCGAATAAGACTTTAGGGGCTCTGAGCAATTGTGAATGGCATTTTTTCACTGTTTTTTTTTATTTACGAAGAAATTGATAGAATAAACAATTGATTAATCAAGAAAATAATCGGCAGATATAATTGATAAGATAATTTGTTTCAGCCCTGTCTGGAAGTCATATAGTCTAATTGTCAATTGAAAATCTTTTGGACTGTTGGGTTTCAGACTGTTGGTCACTTTCTTGTCTGGGAACTTGTGACTGGCATTTTTCAATGTTTGCTGACATCTTATAGACTCAACAATGAATCAATAAAGTAATCAAGACATTAATCAATGATTAAAAAAACAACATTTAGTTGCTCAAGCTCTATTTGCATACATTAAAAAAGCTAAATAACTCATCTGGGAGCTGAATCGTAGCATAAACGTCCCTAATCTTGTTAACATCTTGCTTGATAAAATCAAAGTTGTGGAAATATTGTGAAGTTTAGAATGTAATTTTATGTCGAGTTTGCTCAGATCTCGTGTAACCAAAGGAAGGACACGCCTAACTTAAATGTATAAATTATTGGATAATAATCAACTTAATGAAATTTACAGTGAATATTTGGAGGGTGGTGATGACAAAAGCATTACATAAAACTATTGTTGTACTATTTACAGGGTCCGTACAGCTTAAGAGTAAAATTCAAGCACTTTCAAGGTACCTAAATCAAGGCAAAGCCTTATCATCACATCTAAATTGTTAGTATAAATGCCAGGAGACAACAAACAAATATGACGATGGGATTGTTTCATTTCAAATATTAAAAGGTTTTTGGTTTCCATGAGTGATTGTGTAGATGATGAAACACCAGATTATGTTGAAAATCAAGCATTTTTCAAGGAGTATATTCAAATTCAAGCATATTTGTAACCTTGAAAACATAACGGTTCAAATGAAGCATTTTCCAAACTTTCAAGACTTTGTACGAACCATGTATTTATCCAGACACCCCTTCTTGGGCAAAATTTAAATAATCTCTCCCCAGAAGAAAAAAAAGAGAGTGAAATTAGTTAAACATTCTTAAACATTTCAAGTTTGAAGAATCTGAGAAGAAAGACCAAAAAGAGACGATGGTGACATAGAGCTAAGTGGGAGCACTGCAGGTGTGCTGTGTCACAGAGCAGCCGTGCTCCCCAGTGACCAGCCCTCCCATCCACTTCTATAATTGCATTTCTGGGCATGTGCATGCGCACGTACACACACACACACACACACGGTGGTGACCAGTGGGTCAATTGCCCAGCTAAATGTGTTTTCCTTTCCTCTCCCCCTGCTAAGAGGGTGGTGTAGGGCCGAGCCAAGCTGAGCTGGGCTGACCCCGGGCCAACGTGCACATGCACCAGACCACTGGCACCATTACAGCTCCCTGGTCACATTCAACAGTGGTCTCACAGAACTAACACTGCGCACACTGGACAGGAACAGAGGGAATGATGGATGAGCAGAGAAACAAAGAAGGAGACAGACGGACAGACTGACGGAGAAAAAAGGAAGGAGCTCTGGGCTGACCCCGGCTACATACAGCTAACTCTGCTGTGACTGGACACGACCATGGAGCCGTGACAGGTCAGTCAGCTAACAAGCAGACAGCACTGGACGCCTACATCATCACACAGCACACACACACCGGCACTGACAGCACTGCTTAAAAAAAAAAGAAGTGTTCTGAACTAAAACCAGCATACTGTTGTATGAGATGAAGTGTGTGTATGTTTGTACCTCTGAAGCCTCCCTCCAGCAAAGCCGTAGCTCTGATCCTCTTCTGCCCCGCCCACTCGTACTCCTCAAAGCCCCGCCCATTCTCTCCATCCATGTCTGCAGAATCATCGTCACCTAACGCACCCTCACGCTGACACACACACACACAAACACACACAGGGACACGTTAATCAGAGCAAAAACTTGACAAACAGAGCCTTTTAAACTGAAGCATTTTTGTCTTGTGAGATTTCAGCAATTTTAAGTACATGATATTTACGGTTTTAAATAGTGCTGTGGTGGAGGATAGGCCAGATCTCCACAGCACGCTTTATTTGGACCATACCATGAGCAGCTGTGATAAGTACCCGCATTGTTGGCAAATGTCAATAGGACCCAAACGGGAAGGGAAAAGACGCTGAACTACACACCCTACTTCACTGGAGGCTCCAACTGTTTTCTTCTTCTGTTGTATTTTTCCAACAGCAAAACCATCAAACTTGTGTCGCTGGGTTAGACCTTTTTGTTCCAATACTGAATATGTTTGTAACAGATGGTAGGCTTTGTTTTGCTGTGCTTGTTGTTGCTATAATGAAGTCTATTCTACCTGGGAACACTTTCACATTGATTAGATTGAGAGGTGATCAGTTATTTGGCCAACAATTACTGTATTAATATTTTCATCTTTTACCATTAAGCTGCAGCAAGAAGTGAAAAGTTTGCAAAATCGTCTAACTCTAGTTTAGATAAACGACAAAGAGGAGATCAGAGAATCTTCTATCCATTTGATCACTTATTAGTACATGAAAAAGGAGCTTTGGCGGCGGTTGCAAGCACGACTTTAACATCTCAGTACAGTATGGATCAGCGCAGGACTCTTATGCTGTGAATACGTAATAAAAACACAGCTAACATGGCATGGTACAGCAGTGGACACCTAAAGCGTGCTAGTGGGAAAGAGGTATTAGTGTCTCTATCGCTAGCGAAACGTACAGCAGTCAGTGAGGTGAGATATGGGAGGAGTAGTGATTAGTAGTGATGATTTGTTGTGTTTGGTCTACTCTAGGAAAGAATGTGACTGTTCACCGTCTACAGGACAGAAGGACTGCTGACCGACTGACAGGAAAGGCTGTCATTGGTTTCAAATCAGAGAGGTGGTGACTGGAAATGTGACTTCCTGTTTGGGCTACAGCAAGCAAAGCCAAATTGGCCCTTGTCTACGGATACTAAAGGTGTGACTGTTAAGCTCATACAGGAGCCGCATGCCAATGAATAAGATGCAACCATGTCATATGGGATAAACCGCAGAAATAAGCCTTCTACTTAAAAATAATGTTTATGTCATCTTTGCAGTGCCAAAGATTTTATGTGATAATGGTCTTTTAGACAGTTATTCCCATATGATGTGAATGCAGTACCGCCACGTACAGGAAGTCAAGAGGTGGTCAATATCTAGAGAAACTACAGTTGCTATTGGTTGGTAGTGATTGGACAGCATCTACAGGAAGTAAAGAGGTGACTGGTCAGCATCTACAGGAAGAGAAGGGTCGACAGGCTGTCCAACTGGAGGTAGGTGGGGTTTGGGGCCAGGATTGTACTACCTGGATCAGGCATTGTTCCACATGTCTACTCATCTCCTCCTCGCTCCCAGCCAATGGGGCGCTGCACAGGGGACATACCTGGCCCCCCTCCTCAGGCTTCCTCCTCTTCATCTTCCCTATGCGGGCTGGAAATGGAGGGGTCACATCAAAAGAGAAAGACAGAGACACATTTTTAATGTCAGTTTAGTTTGAAAGGTTTATTATCATTAAAGTTCTCAAGCATTGTTTCTTTGGACGATAATAGCACTGGTTTCAAGGCACAGGAGATAATCTGATAAAGACCTAGAGGGAATTTATGTCAGATGAATCTTCCTTGATTGGATCATATGCAATGTAATATAGCTCCCCAAAAGGCCTGCCCTCTGTTCTCAATTCTTTACAAGCCTAGGAGCATATGAGAGAAGGCTGAGCTGGCTAAACTTGGCCCCTTCTGAAATGTATAAAGAAAGAAATGACAAGAGTCGGACGTGACAATCCCTGTCCTACACTCTACATCCATGCCATTCCTCTCCCTCTGTTTCTCTTCCCCTTTCATCCCCTGCCCTCCTGTCACAGCTCCCCACCACACACTCACACACACTCTCACACACACACACACACACACACACATTTAATTAGAAATTTAACAGAGCGGAACAGCCGTCATTGCGCCCCGAGTCTCTGTCGTTTTTTCTTAACTGCAAATGGCGCGCGGGGACATTAATTTTTAGCTGGCTGGGAAAGCAGAGGAGGCCAAGAGGGACCGTGACGAGGGATGGAGGGAGAGGAGGAGGAGGACATAAGGCAATACGTTATCACTGCAGGGCAAGACGAGGGAGAGAGTGAGGCTGGGGGGGTTAAAGAGAGAAACGGCCTCCTCCTCCTCGCCAATTCTCCCCTGACGCTAATCGAGGGGAGCGTTGTTAAATAGAGAAGGGAAAGGGCTCCTAATTAGGTCCGGCAGGGATCTCTGCCCCCCCCCTCAGCCGTTATACCCCACATGAGAATGATTCCTGGTTCCACATGAGGCCAGAAAGAAAGTAATGGAGGGCGAAGTTTAAACTAAGTCTTCATCGGCTCTTGTCATGGGCTCTGACTGAAAAAGGCGGATTATCTCGACTTGGAAACACTAAATTTCTTGCAATAGAGACAACGACCAATGTGGTATGAGTCAACTGTTTCTGATACACATGTATTGATTATATTAGCATGTTTTGGTTTACATTGCTTCAGTGTCCCTTGACAAACAAAAGGATGAGTATTTTCAGTAAAAGTTGACAGGGGTGACAGAAAAAAGTTGACAATTTCAAAATCATGCAGGTTTATTTAGTTGCACTGCAAAACAAACAGCACGGTGGAAAACCGTGGAACATTGCCTTTGAATATATGCTCTTTAAAGCCATTTCTTTTGATAAAATTAGCATTCTATGATAGGACAATGGACCTTTTTCACAGTAGACCTTTTGACTTGTCATAGTAGGAAAAGCACATGCGTTACTAATAACATTAACGATCCTGTGCCTTGACACCTGTGATATTATGTTTCTCAGTCATTTGTGGTGATGACAATTTCTTTTTATTTCATCATTCATTTCATATTTAACTATTGATACACATATCAAATGTAGGTTTTATATAATACGATGTATCTTAAAATATATCTTGGAGATTAGGTTTAGGTGTGTGTGTGTGTGTGTCTTGCATTTCGTTGTACAACCCTGTGTTGTAAAATGATAATTAAATGAACCTTGAACCCTTAATGTTACAATTCAAGTAAAACTGTATATTTTTACTTGAACTGAATTCCATGACCAAAAACAAGCCTGAAGAAGCCACAGTAATACACTCCTAATAACTACATATAAATTAAATAAATTCGTCATGTATATTAATAAGCTACATTAAGTATCACTCAGGAGATGAAACATCATGTGTACATACCATTCAATCTTGTCTGCCTGTTTGCTCGAACTCGTAAAAATGTCTGCAAGCAGAGGGGAAAAAAGAGGGAGGAAATATACATTAGATAATAA
Organism: Macquaria ambigua; assembly: GCA_008360985.2. Lineage (NCBI taxonomy): Eukaryota > Metazoa > Chordata > Actinopteri > Centrarchiformes > Percichthyidae > Macquaria > Macquaria ambigua. Next base: position 92,610 of record VMKM01001161.1, on the reverse strand, counting down.
AGAAACATTAGAATATGTTTACAAGTACAAATATAACTTTTCAGAGTGAGATTGCTGTGGATGCTGAAGGGTTGTCTGTTCAGACTAGGGCACTGTAAACAAACCTACTTCTCTATTGTTTTCCACCTCCTCCATGACTGTGAGGGTTCACTCATAGCTCATTCTACCGCCGCTAAAACTCGCTGCTGCAAACTGCCCGACTGTGTTTCCAGATACTGTACATCACTGCAAACTAAAGGCTGTGTCTATTATTTAATACGGATGGAAAAGGATTGAAAGTGGCGCCCGTATCGGCAAAAACGGCTCATGTTCGACGCCATATTGCCTTGTTTTGATCATGTGACGGGCTGGAGACGGAAGTGGGGAAACGTCACATGTTGTTCCAGATCTCGGCCGCTAGGGGGAAGCAACGAGTTTCATTAAACGGTCTCCTTTTGATGAAGGGGTTGGTGTTTTACATACAAACTATACTACACGCACAACTATTGCACTGCTACTCTAACTTCTACTGTTTATATAGGCAAATACAAAAAAAGAATAAGAGTTTACTCAATAAAGTAATTTCAAAGATGTTTCCAAACTTTGGTGTTTGTGAACATTCTCTACTTTTTACTCTCAAAGTTTCTTGGTTTTTGGTGGTACTCAGATCCCTTACCTAAGTAAATAATGTAATAATAATGTACATTTACTCCATTACAGGTAAAAGCCCTGCATTCAAAATCCTATTAAAGTAAAAGTACAGAGGTATTATCAGCAAAATATACTTAAAATGATCAAAAGTAAAATTACTCATGCAGAAAAATGGCCCTTGTAACTTAAATATTATTATATATTACTATTATAATATTATTAGACTATTAATACTGATACGGAGTCTAGTGGTTCCCAAACTAGGGGTTGGGCCCCCTTCAATGGATTACAAGATAAATCTGGGGGGTAGTGAGAAATTAATGGGGTAGGAAAGAAGAAAAAAAGTTTTTGCTACACACATTTGTATTGATATCTTGGACTTTTCTGTAATCTTTGCTTATTTGGAGGGAATATTGGATTATACCAAATTCTGAATTATAGAATGTCACAAGGGGCCCCCAACTAGATGGCCCTTTTTTGTAAGGGGTCGCAAGCCAAAAAGGTTGAGAACCACTCGTTTAATCTTTGTGTGTGTAGTGTGTAAAAGTATCTCAAAATTGTACTTAAGTACAGTACTGAGTAAATGGAGTGAGTTACTTTTCACCACTGGCAACTGGTGTACAATTATACATTAATCTAAGTGAATGTGGAACATTTGGGGTCTTGGGTGGTTCAGGATGCCTGGGGTAAATTCCCTGTATCATTAAGAATAATGGTCTTATCATTTAAAGTATAGTGCTGAGAAATAAATTACGTGAGGTCAGATTTCTTTGTCCTCTCCACTTCTGTCTCTTGCAGAATGTGCACCTCGGGTCTGCTGGGATTCAAACCCAGAGGCTTGTATGTCTTTAGCTATATGCTGACTAAAGCATCCCCAGTCGCAGTAATGGATGCCCTCTCTTTGACACGGCAACAGTGAGTAGGCAGCGGTCAGTCCTCTCACCGTCGGCCCATCGTCCATCAGTGAGAGCCGACAAGCAGTCAGACCTTCTCCTTCTGTTCTAGCCCTCCATCCGTCTCCTCGCTCCTTCCCTCTCCCCCCTCCCCTCCCCTCCCTGCTGCCACTTGAGTTATAGGCCCACTTGCCTCGCATCGCCACTACTACCGTATCATTATGATACACTCACTGAATGGCTGCAGGTGGGTCAGGTTTTTAGAGGAATGGAAGAGAGGAGAAGAGCACTGAGACGGACTGACAGGCAGAGAGAAGGTGGCAAAGTCTGCCATTATGCTTCATTTTCAGGGTGTTAAAAAGAGTCACCATTGACTTAATCATTTGTATAAGGTGATTTCAGCAGTTTCACTTAATGAGAAAATCTACTTTATCGCTATAAGGTCTTTATGAGCTGTGTCATCCTGAACGTATGGATGTAACGTCTGTGTGGACTTAATAGTTCTTATTTTATGGTGTAAGGGGGGAAACCCACTTAACCCAGAGATACATCACAGCCAGAGGAATTACCCGAACAAACTTTGATGAATTTAAGAGATAAAAGCAGTCCGGGTGGCTTTAAAAATATCTGAAATTTAAGGAGATTGACCTGTTGGTCAGCTTAACTGCTGAGAGGGCATAAAAACCACAATCGACCATAATTCTCTGCTATACTGTTATACATCTGTCATAATTAGGGAATTTCACAATTTGATTTGACACATTATGGAAGTCTCATGATTTGCTACATAGTTAATACAACCAAAAAAGCAGCGCTGAGAATGTGCTTTGCATTCCTATTTTCAATCTATATTTACATTCAACTTAATGAAAGTATAACATTAGAGAAGTTGTGTCTGATCCAGCGGTTGATCGGCAGCAAAATAGAATGGAACAGGAGGAGAGCTTTATAATGTAACAAATTAAAATTGAAATTTTAATGGCAGATGTGTGTGACAGAAACAGTCCGCTCGCTGATGAACTCTACAAAGTGCCTGCTACATCGTTAGTGTTAAAAATGTACAATCTACCTAGGACAACAACATTGCCAGTTGAAATGTAAATGTGGCTGCTTGGGGAAATTTAGTTAGGATGAGTAGCAAAATACACTGTATATTAGTAGGGTGGCTGGTTAACCCAGGGTGTGATGTGTTAATTTCGCCCATTGGTGGTATGAAATATCAGTACAAATCTAAAAAACCTGTCTGACCAAGTGGAATCTCAGAAATAAGTAGGGTGTATAATTTAAATAGAGCTGTGATTTAGGCCCTGTGACTACACTATAGCTGGTTATTTGCCTAACTGAACACAATATAGTATTTGGAGTGGGAGTGGAGTGTTTAGATGGACCATTATACCATGGCCACTGACAGTTCTTCACCCTGATTGACTGACAGGTGATGATATTAATACCTACATTCCCAAACAGTTCTTTTGGTCATTATTTAATATATACCTCATCAGTTATTATCCCTTATTAGTAATACACCGTATGTCATAATATGGAGCTGACTGGCAGTATAAACGCACTATGTTGTGAACACACAGGATATATTTTACTACAACTGAAAATAAAGTAAAAAGAAGGAAAATGATAGAGAAAGTGAGCTGGATACTACTCTGGAGAAGTGACCTGAGGGACAAACAGGAACAGAACGGTGTCAGTCTAGACTGACTGTTATTCAACCCTTCTGTGTGTGTGTGTGTGTGTGTGTGTGTGTGTGTGTGTGTGTGTGTGTGTGTGTTCGCAAGTGTGACCTGGTATCTGTCGGAGTGGTGGATGTCTTCAGAGGACAGGGGCGAGACCACGGGAGACTCTCCCTCACGCTTGATGTGCACCGACAACAGCATTGACTTGAGAGAGAGAGAGAGAAATAAAATGTCTTCTATATGCAGATGATCTTCTTATATTACCTCTGGAGCAATGATTACAGCAGAACCTGTCCTCGCTTGACAGTTGCTGCATGGGAATAATCAATAGACATGGACAAGGCAAGAGTAATGCTGTTTCAAAAATAAATTTAGATTTAAGGAAAACAGATACCATTTCACTGTTGGAGAGATAACCCTCCTGCAAGTCACCACCTGCACCTTAGCTTGACTTGACAATAAGATCATTTGAATAACAAACATACAAACTGAATGCAACAACCAGAAAAGGCTGAAGAAAACATACACGTGCTAGCTGATTAAATTTTGAAGTTGTAGTTGAAGTGGCAATCAAAATACAAATAATGAAAGACATCAAAATAGCAGTTAAAATGGAAGCACTGAATGAAGTTGAAGTGTAAATTTAAATGCAAGTGCTGAGTGAAGGTGAAGTATCAGTTGAAATGTAAGTGCTGAAAGGAGTTGAAATGTCAGTCAAAGTGCTGGTGCTGTGTAAATCCTGAAAGAAGTTAGTGAAATGAGTATAAACTGAAAGACGATGTCAGTTAAAGTGTAAGCATGGAAAGCAGTAGTAGTAAGTTGTTTATGAAAAAAAGTTGTGTAAGTTAGAAGAGTGGAAGAAGTTTTTTTTTTTTTTGTTCAAAGTTAAAGATCTGAGACCTGAAAGGGTTTGAAGTGTAAGTTGTGTAAGCAGTGAAAGGAGAGAGATGAATGTAGTCTGAATGTCAGCTGACGTCTAAGTGGTGAAAGCAGTTGAATTGTCATTTGAGGAGTAACAATTGAAAAAAGCTGGACTGTCATTTGAAGAATAACAGATGAAAACAGCTGAAGAGTAAAGGATGAAAACAGTTGACAGTGCTAAATTTAAAGCAAAATTTACAATAACTGTAGAATGTAAAATATTGGGAAAAAACTGCAACAAAATGAAAGTAAAATATTGTTTGACCTTGTGTGTATCAAATGGATACATATCAAAAGGAAAATTATTTAATTTCTAAAATCTAAAGTTTATTTCTGTATTACAACAGATCTCTTACACATAAAAGAAAAAAAACAGAAATGGCGAATCTTTACCCTTGGAGAATTTCAAGAGTGTTATTGCCACAGATGCTGAGCGCGACACATCATTGATGATGACTGTAACCTGCCTGACTTTGTCTATAAAGTCCCTTCCACTGATTAGAGTTAATGTTTATGGGACGTTAAGAGGAGTTAGGGAAGAACGAGTGATTGAAAAGAGAGGAAGAAGGGAGGAGAGGAGGAGGAAGGGTAAACATCTGAAAAGGAGGAGCGTTAACTGTCTGACATTACGGGACACTGCCTGTCCATAAATCTGTCTCACAACACTTTGCACACACACCCTCTCACTTTCTCTCTCATAGAAACACACGTATAAAACAATATCCTCTTCTAACCCACTCTGTGACAAAGACAATCCAGGGAATTCCTCAAGTGAACAAGAAGCAAGCAGATAATGATGTGAAAGAAAGAGAACAAGGGAAGACAAGAGGAGCAATATCACTTTTTCACAAGGCTTAGTCCTGACAGAGCTCTAGCTGTGTGTGTGTGCGTGTGTGTGTGTGCTTATATTTCCATGTGTGCCTGTGCTGCTGCTTTTTTTTACAAGGCAGCTATGAAATATTTGTATTTACAGTCGTCTCCTATTAATCAAGTGGAAAGGGGCAGAGCAGAGGCTTAAGTGCTCGACAGCAGTAATCTAATAATAATATGTGAGAAATGACCAACCTCCAGTGCTGCCACAGTAAATTGGACATTATGCATGATGCTTTTATGCCTCTGTGTGAGTGTGTGGTCTTTTTTTTCCCTCTTTTACCCAGGTTTAAAAAGGTCAGGAATCATTTACCTGGGGGCGTTCTGGGAATATGCTTAAGTTTTATCATTAGAATGTGACATTTAACGGTATTCTACAAAGAGATTATAAATGAAGATCTTCCATTGAAAATTTTGGTCTTTTAAACCAACCAATTAAATCAACATGCAGAAAGATCAGCCGCAAGAAGGTTGCATTTAAAGCTACATTCAGGTGAGTGACTGGATTTACACTTCATGGTACAGAAATTTGAACTCTAAATTTGACTGTAATAAAGTGTGTTTTGTGAATTTGCACTGTAAAAATGTGACCATGTTTAAATCTGTGTTTTGTATGTGTAAATCAATGATGAATACACAAAGAGAGGCAAAGAGAAAAGGACAACGCCTAAATCTTTTCACATGCATGAGAGACGGTGCAGTATCCAACATGAGTATGTGTGTATGTCAAAGAGTGTGTGGCCCTACAGATATCACATGTTTTCAGTCTAACCCAAGCACCTCAGCTTGGCAAGGAGTACAGGAAGTGGGCCGCACACCCCATGAGGAGGTGCGTTGGGGTTAATCTGCGGTCTAACAGGGGTGGGTGGTGCATACCGGGGAGGAGACAACGACAACAGGCCCATGTGCTTCAGACTGGCCCTCTCCATTCTCCTTGGGTTGCAGCTGAATACTAAACAACAGCGGTGAGATGCGCAGTCACGGCCGGAGAGGAAGGCCGGCGCTCACTCCTGCTCTTTCTGCCTTTCTCAAGTACAAGCCCACCCACGGTGCTGTGAGTGCTGCTCTAAGCCTGGGTCAGCACCCAAAGGTGTGTGGGAATGAAAATGGATCCCCTGAATTATTTCAGAGTTCTTATGCTGCATTCATGTGCATGTTGGATGTACTTTGTCTGCGGTTAGGGCATCTGACTTTTACATGATCTTTAGTTAGAAATGAAAAACATGGAGATGATGAAGCGCCTGATTGCTTTTGGGGTACTTTCAGGAAACACTGACACAGGTCTCACCAATAATGAAGAGCAGAGTAGAGCTATATATGCTATTCAATTACATGTTTTCTGCCATGTTGGATAAAGTCGCTACATTGAAACTTGGTCACCTAAAATCTTAATTTCCCTGACTTTAGTTCTTGACTTGTGAAGTATTCCACTTGTACCCATGTATGAAAAGGAGCATTAGTGATAATCCAGGAGTGGTTAACTGTATTAAAAAATATCTTTACATTTAAGGAACTGTACCTGTTTTTGTATCAAAAAGAACAATTTCCACAAATACTCATACTTTAGCAGTCCATGTTAAAGCATAAAATGATTCCATTGTACTTGTACATTATATTGGCTAGCTGTAAGTAAAGTAAAGTTTTATTTATATAGCCCAAAATCACAAATTTGCATCAGTAGGTTTTACAATCTGTACAACATGTGACAACTGCTATCAAGTCCACCCATAGCCCTCACAGCTTATTCAAAGCCCTCTGAAATTATGCTTTTCCATAAAATATACTATCTAGAGATCATGTTAAGGAAAGAAAGGTCTTCTTTCCTTTTCAAAACAGTCTTAGTCTGGCAGCTAGTGATGTGTTCAGATGAGTTAGTGGATGCAGACACTGTAAGGGAATGCCTACTTGATGGAATCATGAATCTGTTTTCCTACAATTTGATGTTATCCGTCTTTTTCTTCTCTTTTTTTTTCTTCCTTTTCTGTCTCTCTGCATCTTGGTCTCTCTAATTGGAACAATCACAGTACAGTGCCTCTTGGCTCTGCTGCCTGTTGGACCATGGGAGACTGGTACTTCTTTGTGTGTGTGTGTGTGTGTGTGTGTGTGTGAGATATAAGACAGAGGCCTACAGTACAGCTGATTTCCCCTTAGTGCAGCGGAGAGGAACAGAGGCATCAGAGTAACAGCTCTGAGTTGGACAGTAAAGAACTACACTACACATCATTGAAAAAGTGTCACAGTGTTTTTAAACCTAGCTTGGTTTACTATGCGCACATCTAATTTTGTATTCAGTCATTTAAAATCTTCCTTTCTCTTTTTGCACTATATCAAAGTGAATAAAAAGCTTTTCGTGTACGACTAATGGTACTGATCACTTCTGTTGCCCTTCACATAGTACAGAAAGATTTAACTTCAATTCCATTTATAGGTGGAAATAATGAGAGATGTAAGAATCACTTGATATCAGCCTGAATGAAAAGGTAATATTCCAAATATAGACATCACATTACATGTTAAGAAATTGCGGTTCATCTCACCTTGGGGGTTCCTGGAGTGGCTGCTCCATCCTTGGGCGAGGGGTTCTTACTGCAGTAGAGAAAGAAGATAACATTTAGTGAGTTTTTAATGTTATGTAGCGCAGTGTGGAATCTAGTGTTACGTGTCTGTCTGCTTGTTTTTATCCCTCTAGCGTGTGCTGACATATTTCTGATGGGTCATTCATTTTTAAGCTGGTATGTATTTTTGGAAGGTGTATTCGTTAACACCAGAAACAGTTCCAAATCATGGAATATCATGGGTGCTATACACCAGTGCAGTGGCAAAAGCAGGAAATAACTAGATTTTGCAGTGATTTGATTTGTCAGTGCAGTCTGCCCGCGGCCACTTTGACTGAAATATGTGGAGGACGATCGGCTGACTTGTAAACATTATAGGGAAGAAGGGAAAGAGTGGACGGGGGTCAAGATGCTAGACAGAAAGAAAAAAGAAAGAAAGACGCGTTCCTGCAGTTGTGTGTAGATGGATACGTGGGTGCATGTGTTTGTGTGACATTTTAGACTGCAGATGAACGATGGAAAGTTCAGATATATTAACTAGCCTCTATTCTGCCAACAAAACACACACACACACACTCAGTTCACATGTTACTTTAATTCTGATCTCTTTTTCTGACACTTTTACCGTCTGATTCTTTTCATTTACTCCCCCTCCGCATTCTCAATTGATCTGTTGTTCCTTCCTTTCTTTTTTTGTGGTCCTCTCCTCCTTCTCTTTCCCCCTTTCTCTGTCTCTCTCTCTCTCTCCCCGTCTTTCTCCCCATCCTTCTGCCTTCTGCCTCTCCCTTTATCTCTCTCTCTCTCTCTGACTTTCACCCAAACACAGAGATACATTTCTCCGAGCCTCTCCAAGCGTTGCGGCAGGCTTGACGTTGACAAAGCGAGACAGGGTTGTCATGTTTGCTTTGAGACCCTGTTAGCACTCCAGACCCCCTCGGACACACACACACAAACACACACAGACTGACAGACAGACAGACAGAGGCAAACTATGGAAAAGGAATGTGCATGAAACTGAATTGAGCGCGACCTCTAATCTGACAGCATGCCTTGGTAGACAAGGGATTTCCTTTTGCAATGGATGGATGGGTGGATAATAAGAATAAGAAGCCTTATTTATATGTCACTTATCTGAGAGGAGAATTTACAAAGTGGTGCACAAGAAGGCATGAGAGCAAGACAGGGACAATATAAGACAGAAATATAATGCATAGCTGCACAGATTTAGGAAGGAATGTATGACGAGGTAGAGCGATGGAAGTATGGAAGGGCTGCCAATGTATTTTTTGAGTGTAGTTCATGTCTTTACACAACATCAGTTTATACCTTAACCAATAGCAAAGTCCATGTATTTAAGGAGGCACTGCACTCAAGTACTACTCAGCCTGTGAAATCAGTTGTTTAAAGGATAGGTTCACCATTTGTTAAGTCTTAAAACAATAGTCGGATGCCCTTATGAACATTGCTATGTGTAATCAATCTTCCTGTTTATACTAGCCATTAAGAGTGTTTTCACGCCTATAGTTGGTTTGCTCTGGTCCGAATCAGTTGATGAGTTTGTAAACTTGGAGCGTTTTCCCCTTGGTTCGGTTTCTTTTCACACAGAGAAAAATCCAAGCGAACCAAAATGCATCACTACAAACCACGTAAGTACGTTCACTCCGCTTATTGGTCAGATGTGTCTGGGGATGCTACACACTAGCCCGCCAGTAAAACCAAAGAAGAAGAAGAAAGTAAATACAGGATAAAGAAAGTCCTGTGTTCTGGACTTGGAGTGTGAAAACGCCATGAGAGCTCCCCTCCTAAAGCGCTTCCAAGGGAAGTGATGGGAGACAAAATCCACAGTCCTCATTTCAAAGCATCGTGAAGCTAATACAAGGCTTCCGCAGTCTGATTTAGACAAATCAAGTGGAATGATGGAAAGAATGATTACAGCAAGCAAAAAGTGTTTCAGTGTTCATATGGGCACGACAGACTTGAAAGATTGTGAACCTGTCCTTTAATGTCTCCTGGTTCAGCTTTGTCAAGTCTGAGAAAAGGGCAACTAGTTTAACAGTACAGTAACAGTAAGCCTGCGTTACAAACTTAATATGATGGGCAGGTTAGCTAGTCGCCCCAAATCACACGTGATTGGATACATTTACACCCCTAAGTTCAAGAGGAGTCATAAAAAATGCAGGAAAAGAGCAGGATTTTGATGTATGAATACTCAAACACGACTTTTTATTAGAACCTGGAAAATTTTTTTTTTTTCGTTTCCCTGTGTCTGTAACAAAAACCTGTGAAAATAAATCAGAAAAATATCAAATGACTGGATATCAGATTAGTGAGTTGGAAGAGCTATTATTAGTCATTAGTTGTCATTTTAGTTTTTATTGGTCCTCATCTGATGCGATTGATTCCATTATGATCTGAGATGAGTAGCTAGTGCTGGCGAGGGTGTGTCAGTGTGCAGTATACAGGTGTCTGTGTATGTATGTATTAAATGTCTGTGCGCAGTGAACATGTCTGTGAAAACGTGTCATTACTGTTTCTGTGCTGTGTGTGTGTCCCTGTGGATGTCTGTTTGCATCTGTCTTGCTACTGTGTGTGTGTGAAAGCTGAACAGCGGGCCTCACCTCCACCAACAAAGAGAATAAACATGGGTGACACAGTCAAGCTGCTGTGTAATGCAGGGGGATCTGCCAACACCCCCTCCCACCACCAACACTACCTCTCTTCCCCCTTTTCTATCTCTGTCTCTGTCTTCTCTCTCTCCTTCTCCCTCTCTCTTTTATTCATTACCTGGAACCTCTGCAGAGGCATCAACAATAACAGCCACCTCCACCTGCTTGTTGACGGTGTCAAACAGCGACAAGAGAAGGAGGAAGAGGGGAGAGAGAGGAAGAGAGAGCGAGAGGGGACAGCAGTCACATGCCTGCCACGATGGGAGAAAATTGCCACAATGACAGAGGGGGTGATGAGAGATGAAAGGGAGCGAAGAAAAAAAAAGGAGGGGGGGAAGAAAAGAAGTAGAAGGAGATGAAATGTGAGGTGAGAGACAGTGTTGTGGTGAGGGAGGAAGAGCGGGCGACATAAAGAGGCAGATCGAGCGAGGGAAAGATGAAAGGAGACAGAAAACGAGAGAAAGAAAGAGAGGGAATGATGGGAGAGTCGGCGCGTCGCCCGCCTCTTCTCGCAGCTTCACGCGTCTGTTTGCCCGGTTCTATGAATTTTTGATGGCGAGGGTTATGGGGCTGGAAATTCCAGCTGCCTGCCGTGTCAAAGCAAGGAGAAGAGGGTGAAAATGAGCAGCACAGCAAAACAAACACACAGACAGACAGACAGACAGACAGACAGGATGAAAAGGGAGGGAGGGAGGGAGGAATGAAAGACGGGAGACAAAGCAATTTAGAATGTGTTGTGGTAATGAGGCACGTGTGTGTGTTTATTTGTGTGTGTGTGAACAGGGGGAGACAGGTGAGGGGGCATGTGGGTGCTTCAAACAGTTCTTACAACACACTGTCCCACCACGTCATGAGGAGAGGCAAGAAGATGTGAGATCATAAACAGGAAGTAGTCATACAGTATAGCTACAAGGGTCTGCCATCAGTGATAAAAGTAAAAGAGAAAAAAGCAGAAGAGATGGATGTTGTGTCCACTGAGTAAAACAAGTCAGGAAATCAGAGATCACATTAGATAAAAATAATGTATTTATATTTAGACCATGATTTAAGCTGACTATGGTCACCGTCTAAAAACTTGCTTATAATGTCATTTAGCCATGTTCCACCTTCTGCTTGTGTAAACCCTGGTGGTGATGGACTACATGAATACAATATAATTACACACATCATATAAATGCAGTGGTACACCATAACAAACTAATTACTGCATAGACAGCAAGCAAAGTCAGTAACTGGTTTATTATAAGGAATTATAATAATTAAGGTAGGTATACAGTTTTTCAAAAGCTTCAATTCATTCAGCATTTCCATTATGTGCTGAACTCCATTGCCAAAGTTTAAAGAGACATGCCAATTTAGTGTTAGACTTCCATAAAGTTGGGGGACTTGCAAGTGACAGATAAAAAACAAAACAAAAACAAAGATCAAAATGGAAACAGCAGAGGCCGATATATCCAGACTTTTACTAGTCTACCTTGTACGGGCCAACGTCCAAAAACACTGGATCCTACATTTCCCATAATGCAACTCAATAGTGTCTTTGTAAACGGCTTTAAAACTCCATACACCTAGCTTGTAACGCAGGCTTTCTGTCTCACGCCAAATTAACTCATACTTTAAGAAGCTCCCTTCAGAGCCATAGAAGACGTAGAAGATTATAAACTGGTCTCGCAGGCTGACTCCTCGTGATGAGTAAACTGACCTCCGTGTAAAATCGTGTCCTTTTAAATTAGAAAAAAAGTAGAGAATGGCACAAATGTAAGAGGCTTTTTCAGAGTTTTTCAATTGAAGCTATTAATGTTGAGCAGTCAATGCAGTGAGGGGATGCTGTATGAAATTGTATGTAGAATAAGATTGTGGAGCAGTTGACACCCTGTTTGTTTTAAGCATGTCTGGCCAGTCACTGTCGAAAGCAGGTGTAGAATGCAGAATCATAATTTTCAGCTTTGTAATGTCTGGCTGCAGAGCCTCAGAACTCCTATGGAGTCGTGTTTTATTGTCAAACAGCTGATAAATGAGTCAGCCTGCCAGCCACCTAAAATTGTGCAAACAATCCGATTTAAATTATTACAACCACAAAAAAAGTATATTTAAAAAGTAATCAAGGAAACCCAAAAGAAGTTTTAAAAACAGTCAGATTATCTCAGCTACTGTATTAATCTGGACCAGTTGGACGCACCGGTTTGAATTGGGCTGTTCAGAAATTTGGAAGCAATTCCATTCTGTAAAACTGCCCACCCTCAGACAGACTGAGTTTGACTGACAGCTAGCAGGGGCCTCTGCCCCTCCCACCTCCGCTCCCCACCAAAGGAGGAGAGAGAGAAAGATGAATAAGTCTTTTTTCAGTGGGAGTTGGGAGGAATGGATGGAAGGAGGAATGGAGGGATGGTGCTAACCTCAAGATACTGATTGCTTTTTGCCTTTTTGTGTCGTCTGCTGGAGAGGTGGGGGCTCGCTCTCGTGGAGGCAAATTGATTATGGAGGAGGAGGAGGAGGAGGAAGAAGAAGAGGAGTAGGGGTATGAGGAGGAGGGGAGTGATGGGGTATGTAGATTACTTTGCCCCCACGAGCCACCTGACGTGTAGGCTACAGGGCATGATAGATTTCCATTTCCTCAACTGTGTGTGTGTGTGTGTGTGTTTGCGTGTGATTTCCATGTCCTTACATGAGAAGCTGTGGCCCATGAACAAGCGACAGAGCTCACAGTCACAAGAGAGGACAGGTTGGCAGTTGTAATCACACACACACACACACACACACACATGCAGCGAGGACAGAACAGAAAAGAGAAGAGAAATAGAAAACAAATAGCAACACACAGAAGAACGGATATCTATAGAAGAGACCAGGCAGATATGGGACACACACAATTTTCACACCAGCATACGCAAACACACACACGCACACACTTTCGTTTCCATACCCACCGCTCTTTCATTCAGCAAGCGCTGGTCGTCATTAAAGGCAGATTTACTACAAATTGGACCAAATTCCCACTGTCACTTTCAATGATGGCTGCTACCATGCAGAGAGCCAGGGAGAGGGAGAGACAGTGTGTGTGTGTGAGCGTTTGTGTGTGTGATATAGAATGAGGTTGGTTTTATGATATAAAACACACACACACACACACACACACACACACAACACTTTCTGCTTTTATTTTATCCCCTGCTTACATTCCCTCTGACACGCACGTGCATCCAAAGTCACACTGAAACATTTTGTGTGTTTGCGTGTTTGTAAAGGAACATTTCAATCAAAATATCTTAAAATGATATCCCTTGGATCATTCTTTGTCCTATTTTTTTCTTGTGGTGTGTGTGTGTGTGGGTTAATGGCCAGTAGCTAAATTGCCTAGCCGTGACGTTAGCCACCATCGCGTCTCACCCGAGGACGATGCTATTTCCTTAAATAACTGTGTGTGTGAGAGTGTGAGCGTGCATATGTGGGTTTTGAGCTTCCCCAGGCTGATCTCAGACCCACAGAGGGAAGGGCAGACTACTAACGTTTATTAATTATTGAAACACACACACACACACACACACACACACACACCTCACCATGTCAAATAATGATGGATGGATGAGCCTCACTTAGCTCTCCCATGTATTCCATTCTATTCTATTCTATTCTCCAGAGCTTTCAGCCACAACCCCTGGCATTCATCAAGGGCTCAGGAGATAGTTTAGTTGTTGGAATTTCGGATAACTAAACCATCTCCAGTGGCTGAAAGCTCTGGAAAAACCAAGTGGACCTTTTGATAAGAATTAATTCTGTACTTCATCTCACTTACTTCTTTAGATGTCTCTTTAAAGTTATTTCGTAATAACTTTTATCTGGCTGACACTCTTTGATCTTTTACTCCATCCTTTTCCTAACTTCTCATTCCACCTACATCTTCATCTTTATTCCTTCATCACCACCCTTCCCCCATTTTTCATGATTCTTTTGATAAATTTTAAGGAAGGAAGCTATGCATTAAGGAATCATTCTGCCCGCAGGCAAATCGGCATCTTTCTCCATTACTGATATAAGCTTTCTCTCTAACTGTCTTGCTGTCTCTACGTAGATCATTTCCTCCTCACAAGGCCAGCAGGAAATACACATGTTGACCCGTTCACACTGAGGACAATGGGTTTATCCCAGGTCACTGCTCTGCTTTGGTCTGATGGGAGGGTTAGCTTGTTGCAGCTTCTAGAAACATGGTAAAATCGGGAAATGGAGAAATGACAGGACTGGGTTAGAAGAAGTGAGAGTGAAAAGAGAGTTGGGGAAGAAACATGGACAGCTGTGAAGAGGAGAAAAAGAGAAGAGGGAGGACTAGAGAGGACATGAGTGAGGATGGATAAAGGCATATGACAAGATAGGACATAAGGAGGATTAGAGACAAAAGGATGGAAGGATGTCAGAAGAGGAGAACAGGCTGATGGCAGTATAAAGGGGGAGAGGAGGAATGAGGAGGACTGGTGCAGTATATGAACATGGACAGATGGGAGGAGGGGTATAGGAGGTGTAAACGGGGGTAAATGAAGTATGATTTCCACGTGGGGTGACGCTATCTGTTGCCCTGTTCCTCCGGGTTAATGGGGACTATCATAAAGCTGGGCCGCTTAGGTGGACACCGGGTCATACACAAACACAGCCTCACACAGGCCACACACCTATGTACACAAACACACACACACACGTACACATAGCCAGGCGTGCGGTCAAGGTGAAATATGGATCTTAATGGTTGCGTCCCATCGTTAAAAGGGCTTGGAGTTGATTTATCCACCGTAAAACAGCTCGTGCAACTGCCATGAGGAGAAGAAGGGGGCGGCAGTGAACTTGAGGTCACAGGTTTGAATCCTAATCCCTGTAGGAAACACTTAGCGTTACGTCGACGGCATGCCTCTGCCTTTTATGCAGATTTATGGCACCAAAAGTTCGGCTCAGAAAAAATAGCAGTCAGTGAGCCTGACATAAAAGCTGAATTAAAGCTCAGCCTTCACCCTATGCCTAAAAACTATTCATCTTTATGACCCAGTAAAGCATTTGCCTTAAAAGTCTTGTTTACCTTTCCTATATTAGTATACAGATAATGTCACTTGACTCAAGCAAACTAATGATGACATACTGTATGTTAAATTCATTTATCAGACGTTTTTGATGTTCAGACTTGGGAAACTTGCTGTTTTACAGTTAGTTTGGTTTCTTTGTGTACACACCAATGATATGCAGAGATGTGTTTAGCTTAGCTTAGCAGAAAGACTGAAAACACGGGAAAAGACCACCTCTCTGTCAAAAGTAAAAACAAAAGCCTTTCAGCCACTACAAAACTCCTACTGACGTGTTGGTTAGCTGGTTAGCTAGCAAACTGGTCGCCAATACATTCAAGCTGGGTTTTGTTCAGAGTTTAGGAGTCGGGACTTGCTGCGTGCTGCCACTGTGTAAGCTAACAGCCTCAACGCGTTAGCTAACTATTTATTAAACGACGATGTCTCCTTTTCTAGTTCTACAAATGTTAAGTACAAAAGATACAAAATGTAAATAAGACACTTCTGGGGTTTTTGGAAGGTACCGTTGACGGAGCAAGGCTAGCTTTTTGTTCTAAGCTAGGCTAAAAATGTCACTAAGCTAAGTCTGTATCATCTTACTCTCAGAAAATGAGCAGGTTACCCAAGATGTATTCCATAAAGACTTGAAGACAGCCTGTGCAACTCTTAGCCACAAGCACAACCAGCTATATGTAATCCTAAATACACACATAGACGCACTTACACACACTTTTGGAGTCAGTTTTAATATGAATTTGATTTGACTGAGCTTACTGTAAATTAATGTGTGTGAGCAAGAAACAACATACACATACAGTATGTGTTTAAGGCCTACCTGAGGCATATGGCAGCTAGCCGCTCTATCTCTGTCTCCATGTGTTCCTGCAGCTCTCCGGGCCTGAGCAGCACCTGGCAGATGGGACAGATTGGAGCCTGGCTGTCATACAGGGACATCTTCTTTTTACCTGGAGACAAGATAGGAAGCAAGACAAAGGAAGAAACATCAGTATGGGCAAAGGACAAACAAGACCCAAGCAGTTGTACAATTCTTGTATTCAGATACACTGTATCCAGATTGTGACCACTAATTATCATATTTCACCTATTATCTGTTTTATCTGTTGGGAACTGCCACTAGTGCCACACACATTCTACAAAATTGACTGGGCTGCACTTCAATCCAGCAAGGACACATCAGCATTGTGTATTCCTGCTAGCACCAAAGCTTTTACCGTGGTCTCATTCTCTAAAATCACACACATTAAGTGCATGTGCATTATAATTCTGCTTCACACATAGACAAAGAAAGGGGGAATAGAGTGCTGTACAGTCTCCATTGTGTCCTCTCAGGTCAAAGCAGATTTAAAGAAGTGTCAGCCATGGATGAGATAATGCTGTATAGAGTCTGCCAACACTACCTCACTTCATTGTCCTTGATCAGCAGGGCACAGGGTGGGGCCCACCTGTATGTGTGTCTGTGTTAGTGTGTGTCTCATTGTGTTCTGGGGTTATGTGTGGCCTTTGTGTTTGTGTGTGCGTAAGTATAGTAGTATACATCCTACTTTTACAAGTTCACCTCTGACTCTGTCTGAGTTTGCTAAAAATAACATCTATTGAAAGTGTCTCAGTGCTTAATGTTGGAGGACACTTCCTGATTTCCTGTATTTAGCCAATCAAACAGGCTTTTTTTTAGTCCGGGGACAATAGGCTCTGCCTCAGACAGGATATCCCGTTTAGACTGCTTGTCACCACGGCAACGAGGGGACCAGGTAGGGGGACTCCCTATCTGTCTTGTCTTTGGTGTTTCTCTCTCCTCACACACACACTCACATACACAAACACACACACACAAGCACACGCAGCCTTCTGGCTATCCTCGCTCACATAAAAGGTCTGTCAGAGCAGTTTCCTGCAAGAGAACTCATCAACAGTCAACTAGTGGGGAACACACACACGCCTACACACACCATGCCACACACATGCCCCCCCCCTTTTCGGGGCGTGTGTGTGCATACTGGGGCTATCATTCTCCTCAACTGCTACTTAACAGAGCCACAGCACTGGACACGTTAAGTGACTTTGAAAAATAGGTAATCGATTACTCTCTGTCTCTCTCCCTCTGCCTCTCTTTCTCTACCTCCTTTTTTTTTTCTTCCCACACCTATCCCTCTCGCGCCCTTTCTCTCCAGGCTCATCCATTTCTAATTTTCTGCTCCCGACCATCCATTTATTTGTTTCATTTCTTTCTCCTCCTCTCCTCTATCTCTCATCTCCTTTTAGATTTTTTTTTCATTGTTCGCCTCCCTTCTTTCATCTCTCTTTCTTTCTGTCTTTCTTTCTTTTCTCTTCCCCTTTTTTTCTGTTGCCCCATCACTCTCTCCTTCCCCTCAACTCTCTGTTTTTCCATGTTGCTCATCTCCTTTCTTTCCGCCTCTTCTTCTCTGCCTTATTGTCTCCTCCTCTCCTCCACCACGCTTCCTTCAGTATATTTCCCTTTCTCTCCTTGTTTTTTCTCCATCTCTCTTTCTCTACCACCCCCCTCCCTTATCCCCCTTTATTGCTTTGACAAGATAATTTGAGTCATGCTGAAGCCGTCGCCATCCGCCACAGCAAACAAAGAGAGATCCAATCCCTGTCTGCAGCTGATGGGGCTCTTTCTATTCCGCAGACAAACACACCTGGAGGACATGGACACACACACACACACACACACACACACATACACACACACACACAGGCATGCACATAAACATTACCTGCGCTTGATTATTTTCTAGGCCTTGTAATGTCAAAAATGTACTTTTTAAAAAAATAAGTAAATGCTTATTTTGCACAGCGGGAGTTGTTTACTTTTTAGCATTTCAATGTGCTGTGGTTTTCTTTTGAATTCTGGGATTTTCTGTATGGATGTGACTTTTATTTGTATTATTTAAAAAAAGTGATGAAAAGGGAATGTAAATGCATGGGTGTGACAACAGAATGCCAACAATCAACAACAGAAATGATTAAAGTGGAGAAGTTTTGTGTTGTTGAGTGAACTGATTTGAATTAATTTGAATTCAGCTGTCTTACTTTGGAGTCAAAACCAAGCTGTTAACCGCAAACATACTACACACACACACTCAAATTGAACTTGCCCTGATGTGATGGAACAGGTGGAAATTCAACAGCCAGTCATGCAATAGAACACAATAGAATAGAATAGAATACAACATTATTGTCCACCAGACTGGGAAATTGTCTTTAGCTCACCAGAACATAAAAGCAGCACAAAAACATGCAAAATATAGAACAAAATATGGTAACAATACCACAACAGTATAAGTATAAAACACAGTACATTAGTAGAAATAAATAAATTATGTAAAACAAAGCATAAAACATAAAATAAAATACTTGTGAGCAAGATTTGCACATAGAATTTTTGGTTGCCAAATTCTCCAACAGTCTCAAACTGACTAAAAACACTTCACCAACCAGTCGCTAGCTCAGATTTCCTTGTTTTTATGTAAGTTATGTGACTTATGTCACTTATGTGAAACATAGAACATTCAGATGAAATATCTGCCAACAACGTGATCCAAATTTTATATTTTGCAATTCTTATGACTCAAAAGATTTAGTTAATTCAAAGGACTTGTCAAGTTTTACTTTTCTCTTTTTTCTTGTCTTTTCTGTTCTATTAATTTATTTCCTGTTCTCTCTTTTCTTCCTCAAATCCATGGGTTTTTCCAACTTGTTTGTCATCACTGTCTCTCACCCATTTTTTTGTCATTCTTATCCCTCTCTGTTTCCCACTCTCTCTCTCTCTCTCTCTCGTCAAACGCTCCCAGAGGGAAGTGAGTGATGGGGAGAGGCGAAACGGACAGATAAATCCAGGGGAGGAGAAGAAGAGGAGGAGAAAGGAGGGAGAAGGGTGTGTGTGTGTGGGGGGTGTTGATGTGATGTGATGTCGCACACCAGGCTTGTCAGTGCCTTAAAGATGATTAATGTCGGGGAAACACACACACACACACACACACACACCTATGTGCTTCCCACATGTCCTGCTTTGGACCTCACACACACACACACATACACACACACCCTGCGGCGCAACAAGGGTGCGTTTAATCTCGGGGAGCGGAGGGAAGGTATCAGAGTCAGAGGAGGGAGAGGAGGGGAGAGGAGGATGAAGGAAAGGAGAGGGCTGGACAATAACAAGGAAATAGGCCTGACAGGACTTTTTAGCGTTGCGATTCTTCAGTGAAATGCCGGCTGGCGGAGCGAACGAGGGATGGATGGATGCGTGGATGGAGGAGAGGAGAGAGGAGGTGTGCATCTCTCTGACAGTTGTGATGGAGTGTAGGCTTGATCCCCCCTAATGTGCCAAGATGGATAGTCTCATCTCTCTTTCTCCCTGACTTCCCTTCCCTTCTATCTCCCTCTCTCAATCCCTCCATCTGTCCTCTCTACCTCACTCTATTTCTCTCTCCCTCTATCTCCCATTTTCTTGATTTCACCCGCTTGTTTATCTTTCCAGATCCCTATCTCTCCCTCTTTTTTCTCTTTATTCAACCCCGATCATCCCTCCATCACACTCTCCTCTTTCACCATCTTCCATCTTTTTCATCGCTGTCACTTGATCCACTTAGTGGCTCTCACTGGTTTTTGTTCATGTCACAAAACAATATGTCACCCAACTGGCAGGAAGCATATCCACTGACTTTCTGTAGCTTCTGTCAGATTTATTTACCAGCTGCTGTAGTACTGACATGTACACTTTGGCCAGTCTAACTCAATCCAGAGCGTCCCTGAATCCTATTTTGAGACTGTGCACCCCAAAAATAAGCAGCTTATTACGACCCATATTTACGTATATTGTTATGCAGCAACCTATAAAGAGCCAAGTCCGAATTTGGAGTAGGTCGGGGTGGATGGATGGGTCAAACAACACAGTGTGTTCACCCAGGAGGCCGCTGTTTGTGTCCCGTGTGAAACCAAAAGTCAGTGTTACTTACTTTAAATTTTAAATTTAAATTTTTTTATTTTAAATTACGTACGTAACTTAATTTATGTAACTTATGTAGTTATTTTAACCCAAACAATTATCTTTTCCTCTCACGCAACACAGGACTTTCACCTAGGAGACCGGGGTTTGTGTCCCATGTGAAACCAAAAGTCAAGTTGACATATTTAAATTACGTCACGTGACTTACATACGTAACTAACATAGTTATTTTAACCCAAACCATGATCTTTTCCTAAACCTAACCCAGTAGTTTTGGTACCTAAACCTAACCAAACTGCGACCATTTCACAACATTAACCATGTGTTACCATGATGACGAAGGTCCGGTGCGCCTATATATGTCGTTTTGGGAGTTTTTGTGTATGTTCGAGGCTGTACCTTATATCTTCGTACAACTGCTTTTGAGTTTTCATAGTTATCACCATGACTGATTCATGTATTTTGTGCATTACAATTATTCATTTACTTATTGTGCTCTATAAATAAATCAGCTTGACTTCACTTCATTAACTAGACCAACAGCTTATACCCTCATAATTAAATATAGATAAAAAAGTAAAAAACAAACAAACCTCATGTTATCATGAAAGAAGTTTTTGATTGGACTTTTATATCCCTATATGTTTTAAATAATGAGAGGAGTCACACACACATACACACACAACTAGACAGGTAATTATAGACAGCAGATGGCGAGGCGGCGGAGAGAGCTAGATCATACGGAAGAGTGGAGAGCAGAGAGGAGGAATCTTCCTTCTTTTTCCCATCCCTTCTTTCTTTGCATTCGTATTGTTTCACTTTTGCCCTTGCTTTCATCCTTATGTTCTTCCTTTCCTTCCCTGCTTTCCTTCCTCTACATCCTTACTTTGGTTCCCTTGTGGGTTTTTTTCTTCTTTCCTTCCTTTCTGCTATCATCCTCCTCTCCTTTCTCATTTTCTTGTTGTATTCATCTCCTATTTTTGTCCTTTTTTTCTTCTCATACCTGTTCTTTGTGCACCAATATGTATATCCACTATAAGCAATCTAGTTTGGGTTTCAGTAGGTTTTTAACCAATAGCTGAAAATGTATCAAATGTCAGTCATCATGAAGCACGTTTAATCCCTTTTAACACTTGAAGCAGCATCCTTTATCTTCCTTCTTCTTTTTTTTTTTTTTTAATACTTTTTCTCCTCTGCTGCACTTGCACACACCTTCTCTCTCTCTCTCTCTCTCTGTCTCTCAGTGTGTGTCTCTCTCCCCTCTCCTGTGTTGCTTTGGTCCAGATGAAGTGGGGAAATCAATAGATGCTAGATAGCGCCGGCTCCCAGTCACAGACTACAATGAGCTGAGGTAAAAGGCCACCTCCAGAGAGGACAGGGATTGTCAGCTCAATACTCGCTCTCAATGGGGCCAGAGATAAAAAACCATTTGGGGTGTCCTCACGGCTCACTGGGCTAAGAGGTAAACCATGTACTCACAACACTGTGGGTCCAAATCCCATTTAATGACCTGTATTGCGTGTCATCCCTTCGCTTTTTATCTCACCCATCATTCCTGCCTCTCAGGAAACAGGAGATTGTATGCAGGACTGTTCCTGAAACCAAAATCTAAAGAAGAAAATCATGTGCTGGCTATATTAGATTAATATTGTGCTACAGCAATCAGCAAGTTAATTAACTTTTTGCTATAAATCTGTCCATCAATCGGCGCCACAATATGCAACCAAGGACTGAAACGCTAACAAAATGCCTGTAGCTAGCTAAAAACATTTGATTTCAGCATGTCAAAGGATTATTTTAGCACCCTATGTCTACCTGAGAGGACAACTCAATATTGTCGCTCTATCTCAGTGTCCCTTCTCAAGCTAAGTTACTGTAGTTAGCTAAGGCACTTGCAAACATAATACTGCATAGCTTTCTGATTTAGCCACATTCCACTACACAAGTTGCATACTGTCAAAATGCTTTAGCTTAACTTACAGCAATATAGTTAGCCTAAAACTGACACTTGGATATTTGACTCAGGCTACCAGTGACACATGTAGACATACTGAGTGTCAGGATGCCACAGTGTTCCCATTCTTCCTGCTGATGCCTCATGTCTGTATCCACTTTTGTCTTCTTAAAGGTTCAGTTTATGGGTTCGGCAGCTTATAAAAACATAGTTCTGGGTTCTTCACCCTGTTGGTAGTGCATCCCACCACACAGCAGCTTTTAGGCCTCTTTCTGTTGTTTGCTAGCAGAGCAAAGTGACAAGGAGGCACCTTCACACAATACAAAGTCAGTAGAGAGCGATGAATTCCCCTCCGGAGTGGGCAGGACTTAATTGCGCTCTGTCTCTATAGTTGGATTGAACATTTACAAAGAAATGCACAGAAATGTTTGACTCGTCATGAACTTGAGCATTTTCTATCTTTTATATCTCCTGCAGAGGGATTGAATTCACTTGTAAATTATATACACACAATCAGCTAATGAGCGCTGAGCATGTAAACTGGATTTAAGCACATCAATAAGAGTCAGAAAAGAGGAGGGCCAGATTTACGAGTTGGCACACATACAGTATGTCGGTGGGCGACACACACACACACACACACACACACACACACACACACACACACACACACACACACACACATACACACACACACACGTCAACATGCACACTCACAAAACACACCAGCACATTTCCCAAATGGAATTACAAAGTGTCTACATGTAGGGGCTGTTTTTCTGTCCTTGAACAACTGTCTTCTCCTTGTGTGTGCATACACACACACACACACACTTTCATTCCCCCTCCTTGTTGTTCCCCTAAATGAGTTTTCTGACATGCATCAAGTGTTTATGCCTGCTACCCCTCTTTTCTCGTCTTCCCCTCCTCCTCCTCCTCCTCCTCCCTTTTCCCCCTCCCCTTACCGCTCGCCCGGTCGGTTAGCTATAACACCCGCCAACATCGGTAAACAAGGAAATCTCTCAGCCGCGGCCCGGCATGTAACCGCATTACCGCGCCCGATAACCTCTTCAAATAATGTGCGATAAGGGGAATTTGATTTGATTCACGGAAAGGGAAAGAGGGCCACTTCTGCTCCCCCTCAATCTCTTCCTTTTCCTTTCCCTTTATTTCTTTCTCTCTCTTTCGCTCCCTTTCCTCTCTCTCTTCACCCCGCCATCGTCTCCTCTTCTTCTTTTCAATTAGCCCGAGGGTCCAGGCCTCCTCATCCCCCCTTACTCTCCCCTTCTCCAGAATGACACCACCTCGCATCCACAATCAAATAAATCCCGCCGAGGTGTCAGCCTTCATTTCGACTCTCCCCCTCTCTTCTCCCCGACCAACGCAAGGTGAGGTGAGAGGCCCCCGTAAAGCCATCATCTCCATAATGGCAAATATGAGCCCTAAAGCCCAAAACCAGGGGCCGCATTAACACAAATGGGACCAGCAAGGTGTGTGTGCGTGTCTCCCAGTGAGGGGATATGTTTTTTTCCTAAGTGAGCTGTGATTTAAGCAGGCTAGACACTAGGCTGATCACTAGCTGTGTATGTGTGTGTGTGTGTGTGTGTGTGTGTGTGTGTGTGTGTGTGTGTGTGTGCAAAATAGATGAGGCTGTGCGGCTCATTCAGAGGACATTTGATGAAATGGAACGGGGGTCAACTTCAGTTTGCCACCAGGGCTGCGTTGCGCTACTCTGTGCACGTGTGTGTTTCCTGTGTCTGTCTGACTGTGTGTGTGTGTGTGTGTGTGTGTTTGCGTGGCCTCAGTCCCTGACAATGATGCATGGCGCTTTTAAATAGCACTCCTCCACGCCCTGCTCAAAACTCATCACCAGGCTCTTTCACTATCCCTCCCTGCCTCCCCTCGCTCCCTGGGGTTGTCACTTTTAGAAAAGCAAATGAAATGTCGGCGGCGGTGGAGAGGAGGGATGAAGAGATGGCCGGATAGAGGGATAGATAGGGGAAAGGTGTGTGTATTTGTGTGTGTGTAGATGTGTTGTTTAAGTCAAGGGACTCAAACTATTTCTGTGGGTACACGTGTGCATGTTGCATCGTGAGGAAGAGTGAAATGTAAATCGGAAGATGCATTTATTTTACATGGACAGGACATTTTGGCAACATGGGAACACTGTGACTGTTATTCTTTCATTCTGTCATGGGGAAAAGGTTTGGGGCCTGTGGACGACATTTTTCAAGGCCACATTGCTCTTAAATAGAAACAAAAAATTGGAAGTAATTTAAATGAAATTTGGAGGATTTGGGAAACCAAAAGCAAAAGAACAAGATATATCATGAATCATCAGCTGCCTGGTTTTGAACGTACGCTGATAAACAATCATCTGATAATTCCTGTGTGTGTGTGTGTGTGTGTGTGCGCGCGCATCTGTGTACAAGTGTATGTCAGCATGTGTAATGTGTGTTTTACTCCAGGGACCCTGCTGCGCGCGTGTGTCTGTCTGAAAGACAGCGGTGTGATGCTGGTGAGGTTATATCCAACTACTGACAGCTGTTTATTCAATCAATCACCTTGTCAGTGTGTGTGTGTGTGTGTGTGTGTGTGTGTGTGAGTGTGAGGAAGAGAGACAATGGCGAGGGAGAAAGAAGTAAATTAATGGAGCATTAACCAAGCACTGACCCACAGAGCGGAGGCACAACTAGCCACTATAGGCTAAATCTCAATTCAAGACCCCTATCACGCACAAACACACGCTGCCACTAAGCCTGCCAATGTTCTGCAGGAAAAAGACCAAATTTATTCACTATAGATAAAAGCAAGTGTAAGTTTCTGAAAGCTGCCTACTGAGTGTAACCTGCTATATGAGTTTATAAGAAATATATAAACATACATTTATTGTAGCTATTGTACCCCGTGACAGAAGAAAACCTTACAAGGTGGATAAACTATACAATGTGCTCCAGTTGTTAGTTAAAAGTCATTAAATTATGAGCATTTCTTGCATTCTTGGATTACCCGATTCTTTCTTGTGCTATTCAAAAAAATGAATATAGTTATCTAACCATAATCCACACTTTATAATAGATCATAATTAATGATGAATAATTAATCATCATGATTAATCATTCATATTTAATGATTTTGGACATCTGTACATTGTGCATTTTAAACATTAAAGAAAGGCAAGTTTAAATATTCATTACTCTTCGGTAGGATTTTTGAATGTGTTTTGTTGGTGTACAATTATTTCTATTAAAAAAGAGACGCAATGAAAGAAAGAGACGTTTTTGCTTTTGCTGACCTACGCCACCCTCTCCCTTCTCGTCTCTCTGCTGACTGCCCCTGTTCCATCGCTCCTTCCTCGGCTGTGCAGAGGAGGAGGAGGAGGAGGAGGAGGGATACCTAACGGAGAGGTGTGGGCGTGAGGCCTGTCGGCACTCATTTCCATCCCAAAGGGCCTCATCATCACGGCAGGAACATGCCATGTCAGTGGGCAGAGAGGGACATCAGCAAGTTTGAAATAGACGCCCTGACTCAGCCCTCAGTTGTTTGTGCTAAATAACACAGAGCAGAATATTATCATTATCATTCAAGCATTGTTTTTGGTGTAATATTGTAAGGGAATTATATATATATATATAACAACAATAAACGTACACTTAGACAATTACTTAATACAATATCTTTAATATAGGACAAACCGTGACATTGTCTAAATTTGATTTAATATTCACTTGTATGTCACATAGTAGCCATTGCCGCCCTTACACGAAACTCAGGGAGCTGCAGTTCTCTAGCACTGTTTGAACTGACCTTAAAATTTGCTAAGAATTTCTATTAAAAGGTCAAAGCAGACAATTTCCAGTTTCTAGTTAGAGTTAATTTTATTGATCTTCCTATCTGACAAACAACATGGCTGCATGTCAGAGCAACAGCCCTACTAGTACACACTTTGAACTGATAGTAACAGAGACAAACACCTACAGAAATAAGGCTGCCCTACACATTAGTCCTCTATTAGCTATCTCTTTATCTCCCTCATTTAATCCCCTTTTTTCATTCATTCTGCCTTCTTTTATCTCTCCTTCCCCTTTCCCCCTCTCCTCTGATTCCACCCTCTTCCGCCCTCTCTCTACCGCTCGCTCCCTCTCATTATCTCTCTCCCTGCTGCTTTCATATGGTCTAGCAGCTGAATTAATTACCAAAGCCAATTAACGCTAGATTGGCTGATGTTTTAACTAATTAGCTTTAATGAGGGTGCCATGGCTGCCTGCACTGTGTTAATTGAATCCTAACAGTGGAGGAGGCAGCCTGAGGAGGCGAAATGAGAGGGATGGATGGATGGATGGAGGCATGTGCACACTTACATACGCACACAAGCTGTTATAGATAATATTTAGAGCGCATCGCAGGAACACCCACCCTGTTGTTGCTACTGGTTTATCATTAACATTATTGGCCTGTCACAAGACACCTTATGTATTAAACACGCTCACACACATACACTCATGCAAAAATGTAAAAGAAAAAAGAAATAGGATACAATAAAAAAGCGATATGATTATGTTATGTCACTGTGTACATCCCCTTCATTTGCTGGGTAAAAGTTTGCCTTAGCTAACTGGGTTTTCTTAATAGAACTCATATCCTCACCATGTATCTCCTGGTTATACCTAGCTGTATTTGTTATTGCAAAACGTGCCTGGCAAAGAGGAGCAGCAGATTAAAATCTTAGATCAATGTCATGCTGTCCTCTCAGCGCCGGATTACCTGCCGCTTCATTTTCACCTGCCTTGTGATGGCAGGATCATCAGAGATGAGATGTGAAATGAATGCATATCTGAAAGGTCCTACGGATCAAGCTAAATTCCACATTATGTCATTTAGAAGGTGTGGATATTTGTATCAACTGCCATGTGTTCTGCAAGCTGTATCTTAGATTTTGATGAACTGAATATTTTCATTGTCCTTTGGTTTCCTGACCCTAAACCACACCAAATTCTTTGGGTAATTTCAAAAATTAAACAAGACCAAAAGGAACATAAACCATTACATAATAAAAAACAAAAAAGGTTGTCTTTTTGAAGTTCCCAACACTGCCCTACAAAGCTAAAATGCAGTAACTACATTTTTGGTCAACATTGAGTTATGGGCAGAATCTGACTTTTTGACATCTGTTTAACTATATAAAAAAACCTAAAAACTACATAACTGAGCTAAAACTAAACTGCAGTAACTTCCCTCTGGCTGTGTGCATTCTGCCTTGTTTTGCTGTACTCTCTGTCACAGAGAAGCAGTCAACTAGACAGCTTTAGCAAGAGAGCTAAGTAAAAGCTAGCTAGTTAGAAAGCTACAGCTAGCCTAAACTAAAGATACATTTACTAACTTTTTCCCCTGGCTGTAGCCTAATATGTAACTTCAAAATGTAAATATTTTGATGAACCAGCCTTTTGGTAATTAAGTTATCTATCCCATGTAAACGAGGTCTAGTTTAATCCAGTCATTATGGAGGAAACAAAAAGAGCTAAACTAATCCTGGTAAAAGGTAACTAGCCTAGCTTACAAAGGGAGCAGTAAAATGCCACTAGTTTGTTGTGGCTACCTTCAAATCACATATTTAAATGTATGAATTAAAGATTAATCTATGGATTTCAATATAAATATAATAGTAGATGAACACAGACACTATTTACATTTTATTATAAACTACAATATTCAAAATAAATTTTATTTTCTTAAAGAAACTTGTTTACAATGTCAAAGATTTAGTTTGTTCCCCTACATAATCTAAATACTGTCAAAAAGTAGAGAATCTACTTGTTTTTTTAAGGCATTATGCTTTGCAAATGCTGATTTTTGATGTAGAATAATCACCCTAAAAAGGTATACAATTAAAGCATTACAAATGTTCTATTTGTTACACAGTTTGCTAGATCAGCCTAAAACCTTTCAACACCTTTTTCAAATTTTTACCGTTTCTATTACCAATTTCTAGTGTTCCTTTACAAATAATGAAACAAAAACGTTTAAAGCTTGAATCAAACAGAAATAAATGAGACAGCAGTTCCATCTAACATTCAAATATAAAATTTCATTATATTCTGCCAATTAAAAATGAGTGTAAATGGCTGTCAATCAACAATATAACTATTAAGAGATATGGACCACATTAGATAAAGTTATGACATTATCCATGTCCTCCCTCCGTGTGTCTTCTCCCATCCTGCTGATCTAAAGACATGAACAAGCGGCAGATTGTCTGAGGTGGCTATAAAAATCTGCATGGCCGTGTAAAAGGCTTAATGATTTTAAAGTTACAAGAGAAACGAGCCTGCAGTTTGTCTCATCCATCAAGTCTAGCACCGGCGCCCTCGCCAAATGGCCCTGCCACCTAACCTGGCGCTTAGCAATGCATGTGCCAAATACACCCTCCCTCCCTCTCTGTCTCTCTTACACATTTTGTCTTTGTCCCACTTAGACTAGATTATTTCTTTCCTTACTCTTTGTATCTCTTTCACCTTGCCTGTGTAACCTTGTATTTTTCATCAGTTTTTTCTCTTCTCTTGCAGCCTTTTTCTTTCTAAGCAGCTAGAAACAATAAAGTGGAGAAAGGCGAAGTGAGTTGTTGTTTCTGGAAGAATATTTTCCCACTTTAAACCTGCATCTGCAAAGTTTGCTGTTGATAATATCCCCAAAGTCTCTTAACAGAGAAAAACTGGAGATAAAATTAATTTTTTTCTGCCAGTTTGGTATAGAAAAAGACTCTAAAATTAAAGTACTAATGAGTCTCTTTGGCTGTTGATGCCATAGGCTGGTTGAAACAAAAAAATACAGCCATATTCCAAAAGTCTAATTTCTTTTACTTTCATATTTGCAGTGAAACACACCAGAGCTGCTGAACTGATTCAAAATCGATTGATTCAAGTAATCAAACATATCAAAATCCACTAACAGAGCTTAACTTGTTGTCATACCTGAACCACATTTCCTCCGTGGATCACACATTTCCATTGCAAGACATTGTACTCAAGAAATCAAGCTGAGCTCTTTATAGCCATTGCAAGATTGTGAGAGTTTGTTATATCATCTTAAAGCCCCCTGTAGACCCCTTAACCACTTCCCACTGCAGCACCCCCACACCTTGCAATAAGGTTCCTCTTACACATGTTAACCCTTTGACCTGTTGTTGCAAACTGTAATTAATAGCACAACTCCCTCTGTTTCTCTTACACACTCAGATATCGGTGCAAATGTTCTAGGTTCAAGGTTACAGTAAGATAGATAGATAGAGAGATAGACAAAAAAGATGACAGAAAGATGGAATCAATTAATGAAACTATTTCTATGGTTTGATACTCGGTCATTTTCTCTGCGTGTCACATGTTCCGAGCCTTCCTATCAGTGCTGAGGTTCCCTCAAGAGGAAATCCCACATATCAAAACCATGTCAACACTATGATACACACGCTCTCACACACACACACACACACACACACACACACACACACACACACACGTCCCTCAAGAGATGTGTTCGTGTTGAGGAGAGCAGCGGGGAATTTTCATGCCCATCTAAACATCATATTTAACCCTAAAAATCATGGTAAGCATGCAAAATGAAAAAGTAAGAACTTGACAAGAAACTGAGATTGTTTTACTAGCTACTTAACTTTACATTACTTTCAATTAAATGTCAAGTACATTCTTGGGAAAATTAAGATTTTTGCTAATAAAAGCTAAATTAAAGAATTTAACACCAAAACACACCAAAAAAAAAAAAAAAAATGATTGCGTTAGCTAACGTTAGAACATTTAGATTTATGGTTTCTATTAGTGACACTGATGTCATTCAGACACAATAACAGCTATAAACACACAGATATACAGCAGCGGTGACAACAATAGCCAAATGTAAATCAGATAAATAGATGAAATTGAACAGTCATTCAAACAGCCCCATTCAACTCTGAAACCCCATGAGCCCTTTGTACAGCAGATGCTATTGTAAGTGTGTGTGTGTGTTGGGTTGTCAGCGATTGAGAAGAACCTATTTCCTCTTGCAGAATCCCCGGCTCTAAATGATGGATTGATATCTCTCTCGCTGTGGATTATATGCGCATATATGTGTGTGCGTGTGTGTGTGTGTCACTAGCCCTCTCAGCCTCTTGCTGCCTCTCCTCTCAGGCTCTTATCGGCTCTTGTCACAAACAGAGGATAGGGGATAATCCTTCATACAAGGGGAGCAGTCTGGCCTTCCATCTATCTAGCTGTCTGTCTAGCTGTCTGCCATATCACCCCTCTCACCGGAGTGTCACCGGAATAGAAATCAAACGAACACAAAGCAAACTTCCTGCATCTCGGTAATCTCTGTTGGAACGACTTAGATGGCAAGTTTTGATGAGAGCAAAACTCACAGTTTTTTGTACAGAGTTTGGTCAGATTGTACAAAGTTTGCTGCAGATGTGGTGTAATTATTTGAGCTGACAATAAACACTTTAAGTTGAGAGTTTATTGATGGGAATTCTGCGTTTTCCTTGGGTATCAGTTGTCCTAGTTGGAATAAAAATGGACCGCAGGACCCTTTGTAAAATGACTGCAAACCAGATAATGAAAACTTTCCCAAGTCCCTGGTCAGGCCTACGCCTTGGTGTGCTGTGTTGTGGTTTGGGTGCTTGCCACGTCCTCATGACAGTGGGTGCTGTGGGTCACCCTGAGTTCCAAGAATCAGAGCGTTCCCTGGCACGAAAATGGACGACTACAAGGGTTTTGCTTGTGAAAACACGACTTTCACAGCATTTCATAATGTCACCAAGAATCATTTGTACACCACTCTCATAATATAATTTATATGAGCACTTTTGTTCTAAAATGAGAATTTAGAGACCAACAAAAATAAAAATAAAATAACGGGAACACATTAGGACAAATTGTTACCCACACTGACTTGGACCACTTGAGAAAAGACCCATCCCAGATGGAAAAATCATGTCTTATTTTGGTTTAGCCTAAAATACATGAATACTCTATACCCACATTACATTCTTTGTAATGCCTCTCTCTGCCTGTCTGTCTGCCTCTCATTCCCTGTATAATGATACAAGCCAGAAATGGGGGGAAAAAAACATATCTAGGTGCTAAGACTTGATAGGTGCAGACCAAAGATGTCTATCTGCTGGAGTGGGGGTATTGCACAGGTCACACCTGAGGCTACTTTGTGTATGAGTGTGAGTGTGTGTGTGTGGGTGTGTGGGTGGGTTTGTGCATTTGTGACAATCAGATAGAGCGCAATTGCATCACACAGCTGCAATTGGACATCATTGTGATGTTTATGAATCGGCTATCTCTCTGCTCTACAGGCCTATCACCATCTCTTCCTCCATCCCTTTCCTCTCATTTCCTGTCGCCCTTCCTCTCCTTCCACTTCTGTCCTCTTGTTCCTCGCACTCTTCCCTCTGCCTGGTGATATCACATTGTCCAATAGAGGGGGATGTTTCTCTACACTTTGCTCTTATGAGGCCTTTGGTAATTTTCTCTGAAGAAGTAACATTCCATAAAATGTCCATCCTTCAGCCCACACCTGGAGTTTTAAAATTCGGGTATCTTTAAATCCTTAAAACAAGTGCAAATTTGAGCCAAATATATGAATTACATGCATATTTCATTTTTTCCTAAAGCATCTTCACTTGTTTTCAGGGTTTTTTTATATTGTAGTCCACTAATGTCACTTTTATTTGCAGCAGCACATTCTCACTCTCTCTCTTTACATGTTGCTCTCCTGTAAAAAACACATATCTCCAAATTTGGTGATTTAGAATTTCTCAAAGTGTTTGGGTGGGCTGAGAAAATTCTTCAAGTTCTTAGGCTAAATAAATTATTACAAAACAACAACATTGGATTACCTAAAATGCCTTGCCACAAAATTTAAGACAAGGGTGTTTTTCTTAGCTTATGAAAAGTTATTTTGGAGATATATGGTTTTCACAGGACCATTTACTCAACCTATGAAGAACACTCAATCCTTCAGTTTATCTGGAAAATAAATCACCAAATTTGGAGATAGGTGGTAGTCACTGGACAGCCATTAGGCAGTCTAAGGTACTCTAAGATTCTGTATTCTTGGAGGCTTTCAACTCCAAACACACACACACACACACACACACACACACACACACACACACACACACACACACACACACACAGGGTTGAGGGGACAGGTCTGCAGCTCAAATCAATATAAAATTAAAGAGACTGAAATGGTTTCAGCTCACATATTAACCCTTCTTCTCTTTTTGCCTTTCTTCTCCATCTTCTCTATCATCCCTCCCTCTCTCCCTCTCTCTTTCTCTCTGTGTCTCTCGCCCTCCCCTAATAGCCGGTGCCGCTGACGACAACAGTGTTTCAAACAACTTGAGTATAGGTTTTAGTGACAGAGAGAGAGAAGAGATGTGTTTTTTGTTGTTTTTTTTTTTGGAGTTTGAGCTTTAAAAAAACGGCGAGAAGAAGAGAGGGGGCGAGATGGTCGGATGAAGGGACGGGTGGAAAGGATGGTGGCAGTAATAGCACAAGAGACGACAGGGGCTTTGGATGCTCTCTCTCTCTGGACACACACACACACACACATATACACACACACCGTCTGGGGACTCAAATCTCAGAGCAATTTTCAGGCCGGATGATTGGCAGCTTGATGCGTATTCTTCCCCTACAAGACCGGCTGATAACTCCAGCTATCCCATTCCACACCGCCATCCCTCCCTCTCCTCTCTCTTTCTCCCACTCTCACCATCTTCTTTCTTCTTTTTTTTTCCCGTCGCTGTGACTCTCTCAACACCCCCATGCCCTGACCCCCCTTCTTCTCCCCTCTCTCATCCCTCTTTCCATCCTTCTTTCCCCCCTCTCTCTCTCTCTCTCTGGGCCTGTTGTGGGGCTATTACAATGACAGAGGCGATAAGGGACATTTATCACATGTGCGGCGGGGTGAGCAAGAGAAAGCCCTCAACAGGTCTAGGGGGAGGAACACACACACACACAAATGTCCACACACACACACATTCAGTATTGAGACATACAGAAATGCACACACACTGCATGCACGCAAATGTGCAAGCACCCCGTGCACATTTATGCACATAAACACAGACAAATAAATAAACAGTCAGAGGTTGCACATGCTGGCACACAAATGCATAAACTCACACACATACACACACATACACGCACGCACAGTGAAACGGTGAATCATCCTTTTCCCCATTTTGTATTTTGCAGTTGACTGAGGCCAATTCCCCATAATTCAATACAGTTGAAAAATGAAACCCCGGTAAATCGCTACAGCGATTTTACAGATCCCCGCTTATCCTCATAATTCATTATTTCCAAACTGTAACAACATTACATTTCATTTGTAATGCTCCGCCTGCCTCAGCCATTTGCCAATTGTTATATCTTATTGTTTTCCCTCTCCAAGGGGGAGAAAAGTGAGTTATTGGGGGAGAAATGGCGGCTGGCTGGGTGGCGCGGCTTGCTCCTTCACTGCCTATCTACCTGTTTGTCTGTCTCTCATGGCTGTCTATTTATCGTTCTGGCTGTCTCTGAGTCTGCCCCGTCTTCCTCTCCATCCATCTGTCTGTCTGACTGTCTCACTAACCAACTGGCTGTCGTGAGAACGCACAGGCAATGCCACACTCTGCAAAGGAGAACAGTACAAGTTGTTATTTTCATTGTGGGCAAATGATAATGAACCTATTGTTTGCAGCCTTACACACACACACACACACACACACACTTACATAGACTGACTGGACTATTGTTTTTCAGCACTGTGGTACCGTCAGATCCACAGCTGGATCGGTGCAGGGCAGAGACTGGGACAAGGGTGGGGTGAGGATGAGGAGGAGATAAGGAGCTAGGAGAGAGCATGTTGGTGGATAGGAAAGAGGACTGACACAGAGAGAGAGGGATGGTGGAAGGATGAATAGATGAAATAAAGGAAAACAGAGGCAAGGAACTATGATGAGCAGTGGTGGATGAAGTATTGAGATATTTTACTTATGTAAAGGTACCAAACAAATGTAATTAAAGTATCAAAAGTAAAAGTATCTCATTATGCTGAATGGCTCCTGTCAGAGTCTTATTACTAGATTGTTATTACTGATAATAGCATTTTAGAAGGGTACTCCAGTAATTTAGGATTGCATGTCCAAAAGGTTTGCACTTACTGTTGCACTTGGATATGAGTAGAGGGATTGTGTGCCAAATATGAAACGTGAAATTATAAACAGTTGAACACAGATCCATTATTGGAATTACCCATCTCCCAATTTTGGAGTAGAAGAGAAAGAAAATGATCCTCCTAGTAATTTTATCATATGGGGTTATGCACTTTACAACCACATCGAAAACCCTTGCTTGGTATCTTACTCATAGCAGTTCTGCTTGAAAAAAAAGAAAGAAAGAAAAAATAAAGACCTACAATTGAAGTAGTAAAAAAAACATTCTGCAATTTAAAACATTATACTGCAACCCATAAAGCTTTTGTCAATACTGGAGAGAAATATCCTTTCACGCCAGGTACTGTGAGATGACTCGAGAAGGGCGTTTGCAATATTTACAGCTTCAAAAAGAGATTCTTCAAATAGGGAAAAAATCACTTAGATCAAATACTGGAATCGCCATTAATCTGAGAGCTAAAAACATGCTTTGATGTCTCTTTCTCTCCCTCACACACACACACACACACACACACACACACACACACACACACTGAGACACCATTCCTCCTGCAATCCCCCATTTATCACAGCTGTAGCCACTCTCCAGCCCTGCCCATGTTACTGTACCCTGTCACACTGCTGGCTAAACAAACTGCTCCTTGATGTATGAGGGCCTACACTGGCCATAAACTTATTCACTTTTAACTAGCATGCTACTGGCTTGGCCACGGCCAGACATCACCTTTACTGCATGTGTGTGTGTGTGTGTATGAAAACTGCCTGTGAGAAATTAACCCCCTGAGTACTGCATCATAACTCACTCCTCTCTTTCTTTCCTCTCCTCCCTCCCTCCCTATCCATCTATCTTTATTCCTCAGCCCAGGCATTAGTCCTGCATCTATTACCCATTAGAGTGTGTACGTGTCTGTGACAATAGAGGAAATGCCTCAGTGGTAGAAGAAGAAGGAGAAGAATAGCAGGTCTTATATGTCTTGCTCGACGACAAGCGGTTTCCTGTTAGTGAATGAATGGTGAGGGAAAGTGTGGACATCAGTCTTCATGATGTCTTTTCTCTTCTCTTCTCTTCTCTTCTCTTCTCTTCTCTTCTCTTCTCTTCTCAGGAATCTGCCACTGCTTTCTTTCTTCTTTTTCTCTCTTTTAATTGAGTACATCCAGATAAGATAAAAGAGTGTAAAGCTATAACCAACATCAGGTTTATGGTTGAGCTTGTGATGTTGGCACCCTGGCACATGTGTCAACGCCTCCATCACCCCCCTCATGTATCTCTCTGTTCTCCCATGATACTTTGCTGTTTTATTGACTATATGTATTTATTGTCTCCAGTCAGTCTGGAGTCTATCGGATGACGCGCTAATCTGGCAGGACGCGATTAACGATGAACTGATAGGTGCAGCGTTATCAATAGCATTGCCTCCACCCCATTAATGCACAACACACACAAACACACATAACACAGCAGGTAGATATACACACACCGGCACAAACATGCAAACAAGCACACACACGTCTCCCCCACCGACAAACATCAAGCAGCACCACCTATGCACACAGCTAGTAAAGGTTAATTACGTAGCTTTTTCCAGCGCTTTATGACTGCAGTGAGTTGTAACTGCATGGGCCCCGTTCTTATCAAGCAATAAATTCATTAGTGGCTAACACACCTCGCTGGGGCAGCTCATTTAGTTCTGACAAACAAGATTAGAGGACAAGAGGGGGCAAGATGGTAGATATGGACAGAGAGCTGTGAGATCATAGGACATAGACACGCAGGAAGACACTGTCCTCTTAGTATTACTGTATTAGAAAAAGTGGTCTTTTGGTTGAGTTCACAGTCAAAAGAGATTCACGTTGAGGCAATGATATGAACAGTGTTGCTGACTATTATCAGAAAATATGTTTTGCACATGTTAGACTACTGTAAATGGGACTGTTATGGTGACATATTAACATTTAATTGGTTCCCAAATGCTAGGAAATACTAGTGGATTTGAGTTTAGTTACATGCAAAGCTGGGATATGTGTATGTGCTGGGAACGCTAGCTATTGGCATTAGCAATTTGTGGTAAGTACTAGCGCTAGGTTACTAGGCTAATTGAAGTGCTAACAAATAGCATTAAAGGACATTTAGAGTCACTAAAGCCCGGTTTAGTTTATTTAATGTAGACCAACCCCAGTAGTTTGTTCAGTTATTTTATACATTTTTACTGTGACCTATAAACAGTGTTTTGTGTAGTAAGAGTGTGTAGAAAATAAGAATATTGGTAGAACACAGGCTGTTAGCTAGCAAAGTTAGCTATATCTGTTAGCTGTTAGCTAGCAGAGTTAGCTATATCTGTTGGCTGTTAGCTAGCAGAGTTAGCTATATCTGTTAGCCTGCAGGGAATTAGTCAGGTAGGCTAGAAAGTTAGGTTTATAGTATTACCCAGTCAGCAGAGATAAGCAGGTAACAGGCCTAGCTAAACTACTAAGCCAACCAGTAAATGCAGTTAAAGATGTAATACTGAGGTTTTCAATCTGTACTACTTGTATCAAAAGAATTGTGGGGAGAATACAGTTCTACCTACACAGGTGTGAAAAAATGTTTATCGTATAGGTTTAATGTGATTTTTGTACTTTGGTGAAGAACATGTAATTGAATTTAGGCGCACTACACATTTAAATGTTTACGGTTATTGTGTAATCAGTGTTTACAGCAAAGTCTTATGAGAAGTTAAGCAGAACAGTAAGTTAAGTCATTAGCCCACAGCCACAGTCAAGTGCTGCTGACTACTGTCATTGTTTTAATTAAATGTGTTGCACTGCTTAGGACCCAGCGTTTCACTCTGAGCCTGTAACATAGTTACAGGTGAGTCAGGTGAGGTTAAAATGTGTTTGTCGAAAAAAAAAAAGAGTAGTGGACAAGCCTGATTTAATTTAAGTGTAATAACCCTTACTCACACACGATTTTCTTTAAACACACACTGCTAGCCCAAATACAGCTGTACTCGCCTCTTCTTGTTGAATAAAATTGGCAAATACCACATGCTGTGTACAGAGGCAGACAGGCTCCTCCGCAAACACATACACAGACACACCTACACACACTTGAGACGCCACTTTTTTCTCATCTCAGATGAAAAGGATGCCAGCTAGACGTCAGCAGACGAATCAAAAATTCAATCAATCACAAGGTGTCGTCATTAGGCCTTATCGTACATACAGGATGTGACAGGCCTGTGTCTCTGCCGTCTGCTGTTGGTAAGTGCACACACATACACATAAATAAACACACAAGAAACATACACCCACGTAAGCATATAGTCAGTTGAAGCAGAAATATTCACACAGTCAGTCTCACACATACACACACAAAGAGATGTAAATATGTGTGTAGGCTATTATACATACCCAACCACAGCACTCACACATACACACACACACCTCAGGCAGAGCACTTTGCACTGCCACAGCGTTGGGACCTTCAACTGTGTCTCATTTCCATTACAGAGCGGGCAGGCAGACAGAGAGGGTAACAAGCTGATCGGTTGTGTACGCTTTCAATACACAAATAAGAGCATATTGTAGAGATCACTAGATATGAAAATGTTGCCTTAAGCAAACTGGAAGGTCTCTTATTCGGTAAATGCAGTCTCAACATGCAGGTGCTGGATATAAACACTGTGTTATTCCCACTGACTTGAATACATTGATGGTGACATGTGACATTGAGTTCAAGCAGAATTTACCTTCTATTCAAAAGTCAAAAGTCAAACAGAAATGCTGTGTATGTTGTATTTGTTTTGGTGAGTCTGAATTAAATTCATAATTCCATTGACAAAAGTAGCAATTCTTAAATGATATGCTTTTTGTGTTGTGTTGTGCAGCTAAATATGTTTTTAATGCAAACTAATGGCACAATTAAAAGTATATAAGGTTGTATGTGTTATATGTTTGTGCTAAAGTCTCAGTTAGTATCAAAACTGTTTGTGTGACAAAAATGTTGGTTGTTAAGAATGAAACCCACGTTTTAATGCTTTACTAATAGCTGTCATGTGCATGTACTTAAATAGTAATTTAATGGACCTTATTACCGTACTAATAAGGAAGCATGGTAGTCATATCGAGGCCTACATGGTGATCCAGAGCAAACAAACAAAAACATAATTTAGGACTCATAAAAATAAGTTAGGGTAATATTAAGGATGCTTGTTATCCACAGCCTGCTTAATGAACCAATGCACCAAAATATACCTGTTAAGTCATACAAAATAATTTGGTTGAGTAATAATGGTTCTTATTTCTCAGATAGGCCTATTTAGGGGGACTATTAAGGGAACTTGTCATGTATTTGGGGAGCAGGGGAGCCGTGTTTAGGCCCAGTGTAGTGATCCAGGGTAAACACACAACAAGCAAGCTTATTTACAGACTGAAATGAGTGCCGGATCTTTCAGGATCAAGTGCTGTCTTTGTTTGGATGAGGGACGTCCTCAGCATAAACCACCTTTAAGCTCTCAATCAGACACACAAACATACGTATACGTGCAGACAGCAAACCATCTATTCTGTGTTTAACAGTTTTCAATCCTGCACTCAAATTAAGCCTGTGGCAGAGGCTCTGTCATATTACTGTAATAATTTTGAGAGCCATTTTGAAAACAAATATGTATATATATATATATATATATATATATTATATATATATATACAGAGAGAGAGAGAGAGAGAGAGAGAAACTGTATTGAGATTGGCGTGACATGAGTGATTTATTTTTCTGAAAAAAACGAATGAGGCCTGGTGCAGCCTTAGTTTTGTAATAGAAGGAAGACGTTGATCGACAATTTATACTGCAGTGTAGCTACAGCCTGTCCGTTAGCTCTCCCGAAACCACACACACCGCACCGCCCATTTCTTTTGCTGCAACGGCTCAGCAGGTGCTGGTCCTGTAACAGTGTGTAGTTACAGGAAGTGAGTCGAATACAACAGAGACAGACGAGGGGATTAGCTAACATTGTGGTGGAAGGGGGGAGGGAGGGAGGAAAGGAAAAGTCATTGGGTGATAGAAAAGACAAAAAAGTGTTGGGTAGTGTGAAGGTGTGTGTGTGTGTGTGTGACTGTAAATCAGACCAGCATAACATAAACCGCAGGCCCACAGAGTCGTGTTACCCTCTTCCTACTGGAAGAACACACCGCAAGCACACACACACACACACACACACACACACACACACACACTTGAAGTTAGAGAACACTTCCTTCAATGTATTATTAGTATGAATCTTATGGTGAAAAATTGTGGAAATTGATTAAATGGTAGTATGACATACCAGTATAGAGATATTATATTTTCTATTCTATTCCTCTATTCTCTCTATTCTACAGTACCTGCTATGTGGACAACTCTGTTCATCAACACATAACAGCTCTCATACTATTTCAATAGTCACCATATAGCATTCATTAGCACACACACCAACACGCACACAAATATACATGGCATCTTCTGTCCTATTATTCTTATGTCAGTAAACGTGGCCCGATATAAATCCAAGCCTTTTAGCCGTCTTCCACTCACTATAATATGGCCATCACCATTAGAATGCAGACACACACACACACACACACACACACACACACACACACACGCGAGGCGTCTTCTCTATAATAAGGCCATCACCATTAAAGCTGTCAGGGCCGGAGTGTTGAGTATTACTGCCGAGAAATTACACCTCACTCACCCTGCATGACACCGCGTGACCTGCAAACACACACACACACACACACACACACACACACACACAAGCTCCCTATCTGTCCCCACACACCCATGACTATGACTATGTGCATGTATAATGTTGACTGCATCTGCATGTGTGTGTGTATGCTCTATCCTTGCAACAGGGTGAATCTTCCCCACCATGCATCAGGGGACCGTGTAATTTTCAACTAACGGACCACCCCTGTTTGACACACACATACACACACACACACACACACACACACACGCATATTTTATTTTGCTGGGAAAGGATGTTGTGGTGCGCACACTCATAGGAGGAAGATGGGCTGACAAATTGAGGCAGGAGGTGGGCCTCTTTGCAAACCTTAAGACACAGTTGTCAGAAAAACGGTCATTTGAAGTGGAAAGGACGGAGTATGGCAGGGCTGCCACGCCCACCGCCGGCTGGTGAAATAAGAGAGGAGGGTTTGACAAAGTCAGAAGATTGAGGGAGAACAGAGAGGACAGGGACAGAGGCGTGGGGAGGGGGACACACGACAGATAGATAGCAAGATTCTCTGATGTTGCATCTTGTAAAAGCTGCTATGTTTTGCAATTTTCAACATCAATATATCATAAAAGTGCAAAAGAAAAGCCATAACTTGGCATCATTTAAAAAAATGACAATGGTCGGAATAATGAATTAACTGATTACCTCTGTTTAATCACAGTGGTGCCGGTGTCTGTCAAGATGAAATCATTTCCCATGAGCACCTGATTGTTGCTTTTGCTCTGCGGTGTTCAGCCTGACTCTTTAAAGAAGATAAACATCACTGAAAAAAAGTGTGACAATGCTGTTCACCTAATGTATATTTTGTCATTCCAACAGTTTAAAATCAATCATTTATTCTTTTAGTCTAAGATTTTTTATTTTAAAGTTTAACCAAAGCGTTGTTTCTAAATTGGAAGTTGGTGGTGGAGGACAAATATGTTAGAAAAAGTCAACCTAAAAAATATATTTTTATGAGTTTATATTGTAGCATCCCGGGGTAAGCATGACGGGAAACCTCCCAGCATGCATCGGGGCAACAGGCTCATGAACATAATTATTATTTTATGTGTATTCCTGCATTGATACTGGTGTTATTGTGTTTTACAATACTTCCACTGTTTCCTCACTTCCATTCTTGTTATACAGTTAGTTACTAAGAGTAAATGCAGGTAGGTGTTAAAAGTAATTTCCTTTAGTTGTCTTTTAACTCCATATACATCTGTCCACACAAGAAATTAATGATTTAGTTGTGTTTGTGCTATAAAAGAACAGCACCTTCTTTGATTTTGTTTTTTTTCTGCTTTAGGCTGCAAAACAATCAGTTTTCCTTTCAAAATGCACAATATGAAACACAGTGTAAGTGACAGTGGAGGCCACTCGTCTTCTCAATGACGGTTAATTATCCCTCTGTGTCACAACAAATGTAGTTACCCTTTGTTAACATCAAAATACTTCACATAGCACCTTTAACAAAGGGACACGTTTCATGATAGGATACAAATGTGAGTCTAAGGCTACATGGTCAACTTACTTACAATTAGTTTTCTTTTGAATCATTCATGAACAGTTGATCTTTTTGAGGGGAAATGTGACAAAATGGTGTCTGAATATCCGTTTGGCAGAAGTGGCTGGCTCTAAGCAGATTTCTAAAACCAAACAGACACACACAATGTGCCTGGAGTGAGTGCTGACGTATTTATCACATTAGTATTAGCCCTTCTCTCTGTCACCTCAATCCTCACAGCTGGTGTTGACATGCAGTCCCCGGACCCCCCGCAGCACCCCTGAGGCCTTGTGCATGTGTGTGTGTGAAACCTTGTTTCCTATTCCCTACAGTGATAATTTTCTCTGTGTTAACAAAAAAAAAGCTTCCCCATATTCTTAACAAAACATGAGACACGGCACGACGGGGGGGAAAAGAGCAACAAAAAAATGAGAGGGGAAAAATGAAAGAAAAAAAAGAAGGAGACAGAGAAAAGAAGCAGAGTCAGGATATGAGAGAGGAGAGCGGGGGCAGCGAGCGACAAGGGGGAGACAAAGATTGGTGATGCCAGTTTCCATATGACAAGTGGCGACGTTATGAAGATGGACGGGCGGCCGAGACGGAGCGCCTGACCTTTCCCAAAATGCCACATGTCACCGTGCTTTTATGTCACTCCCCGCAAAACAATATGTCAGGGGCATAAAAAATCATTACGCCCTCTCTGAATTATGCTGTTATGGCATACCGCAAAAAAATAATCATTAAGATGACATTATTCCACACTTAACTAGGAGGAGGACGAGGACGGGGGGGGGGGGTCCACGGAGGCTCTTCGAATTTATGATTTGTCGTGATTTCATGAGTAACGTAGCCACAGTGAAACCATTGTCTTTTTAGATGTATCGTTATGACTTTTATGCTCGGACGTGGGACTTTGGGGAAAAGCCGAAAGAGCAGCGATGATTGCACAGAGATCATGAGAGGAGAGATAACTTCTCACAATGGGGCTGTAGCACAGCAGTTATCCCATGCATCTACTGTATATTATAGTCTATTTAAAGTGAGCATCTGAAGCCGAGAAAGGGCTTTCAAGGCACATTGACTCAACCAAAAAAATCCTAAGAGGCAGGATGGGACCTCTAATAAGAATCCCTACCTGAGAATTGAGCCACGGCTCTATAATATGTCTATAGGATGTAGTTTACATTTGAACAAATGTTCAACACCTATCAGAGCTTCTTAAAATAGATGGTTTCTTTTAAATGCAACTGTGTAGCATCCGTCCTATGCAAGGGTGTAGATGAGCCAGTGCTGTTTTACACACCTTGTAGCTATTGATTTGTGTGGAACAATGGCTAAAACCAACAGCATCATTGTGCATGAAAACATTTATATGTTTGATATTATTTTTCATCACATTTTTATCCTTATATTTGTCTGCATTAACTCAATTATTCAGATATTTTTTATCAGGATTTGGCAAAGACCAAACCAGAGCTTAAAGAGATTCAGCACATTTGTCAGGTGGCCAGACTCAAATGGGACGGCCATGTTGGTCTGTAGCTTATTGTGGCTAACGTTAGCTAATGTTAGCAAACTGTAGACTGTAGATAAACCTGTGTAAGTCACATTAACTGAGTCGGTTGATGAACCTCGTCTACTTGTGATACTGTGACACTGGCGTTTTAGCGTTTAGCATTAGCATTACTTATGTAATTGTGACTTGTGGCAGCCTAGCATTAAAAACCTAACATTTCTCAAAACAACTCCTGCTGGCTCTCATTTTATTATGTTTGAGTTCATGCTTCTTTTCTTTGCTTATGACAAAAATGGCTAGGTTCCATTCAGGTGTGCCAAGTTTCAAGGCCCCAGCACTGTGTATGTTGGCTCATTGGTATGGCTTACTGGGACACCTAAATGGAACAGAGCCATCATTAATGTGCTGTTCCGGTTGTGACAAGTCAAAATGTCTGCTGTGAAAAATGGAATACATGCTATATGAAGCATTGGAGCCAGTGATCTCCTAGGAAAGCGTGAGTGACTTTGGTGTAAGTGTTTTTTATCATGTAGGAAATGATCATTTGTATTGCTTTAACAGTAACATTCCATTCTTTGATTTTAGCCATGTTAAAGGGAACTAAAGATTGACTCATCACCCCCCAAAAAAGCTGCTTCTCTTCACAGAATGAGAGAAGTATTCTTCATTTATTTGGTTATGCTTAAAGCGCTTCTGACAGAGGCTGGCGCATGATATAGCATGTTAGTCCAGTGAATAGAATGATGCCTTTATGTCCAATTGAACTATTGATCTGAGGGATTGCACAGGGGCAGACTTTGACATTTTGCCTGGTATTTCAGCTGGGAGATGTTCTAGCTTCAGACATTTGACCTATATAACCCTGAACATGTCTGCACACACCAACACACACGGACACACACACATACTGTACACACAAACACGCGGTCTGTGCATGCACATGTCGTCATCTGTAATAGCTCCTGACATCAGCAGAATTGAGTTTGGAGTCAATGTGGATGTCCTCTATAAGCCAATCATCCAATCAGCGCTCTCCTGACTGCGTGGGTCAAAGGGCAGGGTGATGTCATACTTTCTGACAAC
This sequence comes from Macquaria ambigua, assembly GCA_008360985.2. Taxonomy (NCBI): domain Eukaryota; kingdom Metazoa; phylum Chordata; class Actinopteri; order Centrarchiformes; family Percichthyidae; genus Macquaria; species Macquaria ambigua. Next base: position 48,328 of record VMKM01001161.1, on the reverse strand, counting down.
ATGACAAAAAGCCTAAGAGAGCGACAGAGCAAGAGAGAGAGAGAGCATTTCTCATAGGTTTGGGGTGCTATCATGACGCAGTGGTGGACTGAACACACACACATACTTACACACACACACACACACTAAGGACCCTCTACACTTCTCCAAATCTGGCAGCCAACAATAAAGCACTCAGTGAAACATTTATGACTTTCATAAACAAGAGCCAGTGATTAATGTTAGCCCTCTTCTTTGGGATTTCTAATAAAGTATGACACATTTACACCCTCGGTCAACGCAGCCAAAGCCCTATTAAACATGTCTGAGAGGATAGATGGCCACGGCGCACACACATTCACACACACACACACACACACACACACTCACAGAAGAAAAGGAAATTAACCAAACAATGCCTTTCTCGTGTTTTCCCGTTCAAGTCCTAACAAGCAAAGCACCCTCACGTCCAATTTGTTGTGACATTTAAGGCTCAGTCTTCCCTGTCTGGATCGCGGGGCTGGCAGCGAATCTCCTCGTTTTTCTGTATAACTGTGATTGTTCTGAGATCGCCTCCCACTTCGACTTGTCTCTTAGTCTCGTTTAACAGCTGGACTGCGCAGGGAGGCTTGTAAAACAAAAAGATATATTACCATGAATATCGAGAGGGGAAAAAACATCAACAACAAAACTCCTCTGGCTGAAGAGCCCAATGTCTTTATTTGCCTGTTCCTTTGTGAAAATGACTGCTCGCTCCTTTTTCAGGGAGAAGCAGTCATCGCTTATTTTCCAGACTTTGCACCTTTGTGATATTAAAATGACGTGTTGCATTAGTGTAACAAAAGAAAATTGAAGTCGTATTATTATACGATTTCAATTTTGCTTTGAGCAGTACGTAGCTTTACATACTGTACAACCTTTAACTTCAAACACGTCAGAGTCAGCAATATAACAAACAGAAAAAAGAAGTGTAAAACACTTTTTCTCTACCTCAATTTCTTGTTTGATGGCTGCTTTTATTGTATAAATCTCAGTTCTGGTAGAGTACTCTGGCTGAATATTAAAGCCTACCCCAGAAAATGGAGACAAATACTGTAACTTTAACTGTAACAGAGCTGGGAAGGGAAAGGAAAGGAAAGTGTAAATGGAAGGAAATGAAAAGAAAGGAAAGGTATGAAGGAAAGGAAATGAAAAGGGGGGAAAGGAAAGTGAGGAAAGGTATAAAGGAAAGGAGAGGAAAAGGGAAAGTGTAAAGGGAAAGGAAATGAAAAGAAAGGAAAGGAAAGTGGGGAAAGGTAGAAAGGAAAGGAAAGGAAAATGGAAGGTGTAAAGGGAAAGGAAATGAAAGAAAGGAAAGGACAGTGAGGAAATGTATAAAGGAAAGGAAAGAAAAGGGGGAGGTGTAAAGGGGAGGAAAGGAAAAGAAAAATGTGAAACTTTTAATTTTCAACCTGTTCTGATTGACGTTTTTAAGTGTCTTAGAAATGCATATTAAATGTCCATTCAAGTTAAGACCACTCAATTAAACAGGAGCTTGGTCTGCATATTTAGCTCTGCTGCAAACAGCATTTGAGTCATGTTCAGATTCAAAAGGTCAAAACATACCAAGCTGTCTAAGCATGGAAAACTCAAATTTAATCTTCTTATTTGGAATACTCCTGTTGCAAAGTCTCCCTGTGTCCTTGGGGCTATTTGGACGTGAGTATGTATGTATGTGTGTGTGTGTGTGTGTGTGTGTGTGTGTGGTAATAAACTATGCCATGACTCCATCTCTCCATTATACTGTAATCATCTAAAAGTAGAGAGAGAGACATTAAAGTGGGAATGAGAACATTTTAAGAAGGGGAAAAAACAAGAGTGCCAATACCACAGTTAGAGTGCCACACAAACTCGCTTTCACCTTTAGCCTCTATCCCAGTTCCACCAGACACACTTGGTGCTGTAGATGTAATCGTTTTGCTGGTACAATATGGGCGCTGTTTTCTGTTATTTCATTCAACCACCTCAAAGTCATTACCAGCAGTGGTGTCATGGTAAAAACCATCCAGATGATGATGATGGCAAAGACGGCAAACAATCACTAATATAAACCAAATGACATTATGTTTTGGGGGAACATTTAATTAACACTATAATTTGAACTGGCAAAAGTTGAAAAAATCAGTATTTATATCCTTGGCGTTTGTTTGGACTTGTAGTTATTTGTAATTACCAAAAAGAATGAATTTAAGTTTTATTTTTTCTGCAGTGATGGCAGCCCCCACATCTCCAGAAATGAAGAACTTTTGGTGGATTATTGGTTCAGACAGTCAGTGTCGTTACTGCTAATTTGATTGGTCCGATATCTGTTTGGTGCAAATTTTGTGAGGGTGAGTGGGTACTAAAAATAGTTGATTCCAATGACTACACAGGCAGTTAACCAACTGGGGGGGCGACATTGTCTACCAATTGCTTACTACCTATGTAAGTTACTCCTCATGTTAGTTACTCTGTGTCGTGATTCAAATCACGCGGAAACATACAGAGTGCTGAGGTTACAGGACTACCCGTTGCTGTCAGTTTTCACAGTCTGGTCATTTGCCATCACCAAAGTTGGATCCATGAAAGAGAGACAGCTAACTCAGCAGGTGTTGAAAAATTGTGAACGAAGGCCAACGACTACTTGGAATCAGTGCTAACGTTGACAAGCTAGGCTAACTAGCCTCCACTTTTTGAGTGAAAGACAAACATAACAGCATGATGGGTACTCCAAAATGTTAAAATGTTAGAACGGGACAGATACATAACCAACACTATCAATGTTTGTGGGCTATACAGGGCTACGATGTGTTCCAGTCAGTAGTGTACCACAAAATATGACAGCGCATTTCCTAGCAGCGGTGGCCGACAGCTGTCAGTCAACTGCTGCCACTGGAAATGCCCATCCAGAGGCTTAAATACCATTTCCACAAATAGTGTCCAAAAAACTGTTTTCAGCTCTTTTGAAAAATAGCACCATTATCATAATATTTTTTATTTACTTACAAAAAAGTGAGTTTGACTGTCGAAGGTGTAGAAGGCATTAACCTCCACTACATCCCTGATTGCTCGCCTTTCTCTCTACACTACACCAACTTTCCCAGCATGTTTAACCCTCTTTACCCCTGTCCCACCCACTGTAACCATAGCAGCATTTTGTGCCAGACTTTACCAGGAATCCCAACGCCCTCCATCCCTACAGTATACACCCCAGAGCCACCCATTGTTTTATTGCCCAGTGTTGTTCTCTTAAAGGCTGGAATTCACCGCTTCATGGGGTAAAATCAAACCAGATATGTGGGGTGAAAGGGGGAGAGAAGGAGGGGTGTGGAGAAAGATATGTACTACAAGTCCTTTGGTTTTGGAACTGTTACACTTTATTATGGATATTGATGCTTATGGGCTTGTTCATGTTTTCTAACCATGAAATGTATCATCCTGTTATTGTTTGAATGCATAAAGAGTTGTTTGTTAGTTATTTTGTTTTTTATATTACACATTGCAAAATTGTTAGTGATACAGGCCTATAAAGTTACTAGAACATGAATTGAAAGAGCAAGAGTGCAGGAGGGAAGAAGGGGATAGACGGAGAGAGAGAGAGAGAGAGAGAGAGAGTGTGTGTGTGTGTGTGTGTGAGTCTTGAAGGGAGGGTTTAGGAGTGCGAGCCTGCCTGGCTCCCTGCTGGGCCTCCATTCATTGAAGCTGGTCTTTTACAAGGGACCCTGCCTGGCAGAGAGGGGCAAACCTGGGGTGGGCAAGTCCAGTCAAGGATGCAACTGTTGCTATGTGTGTGTGTGTGTGGGTGGAAGGGGGGTGGGGGGTACAGTAATGTGCTTTGGTCTCTCTCAGTTCAATTTGGTTCAAGTCAAGTAAGTGCTATCAGTGGTAAATTAGCCAATGAGTACTGCCAAAGCATCTAAATATAATTGAATTTAAATCATAAAAATAAATAACTAGTATATAATAATAAACATGTGTTCCTATCTTCGGGCTGTATGTGTGTGGGTGGCTCTTATTGTGACAGTACGATCCATGTGGGAAGTAAGGGTGGTGTTAGTGGAGGCGGTGGTGGTGAAAGGGGGGACTCTTATTGTGAAATCCTGGTGGAGGGTAATTGGAATTCAATAGGAGTTAGATCATGGCTGCTGCCTTAGTTCCTTTGAGGGAAAAGCTATGGGGGATTAGCAGTCGTTAGCCCATAGTGATGTGAAGTGGAAAGGAACAGCTGGCTCTCAGCTAGCCACATGGTGTGTGTATTTAGGTGTGTGTGTGTGTGTGTGTGTGTGTGTGTGTGTGTGTGTGTGTTTTGTGTGTGAAAAAGAGATAGTAAGCGAAAGAGGGTGTTTTTCAGTCTGTCCCCCTTCTCTCCATCTGTGTGTGTGTTACAGTGTGTGTGTGTGTGTGTTAGCGAGGGTAGTGATTGCCACAGAAATCCCTGTACCAGAGGTGTAGCACTTAAATGAGTTGCCTCACCACAATAGCTTGAGGATAGATTTAGTAGTTCTACACTAATGGCTTATGCCTTTTCTTAGGATTGCCTTTTCTATTCTATTCTATTCTATTCTATTCTATTCTCTTCTATTCTATATCCTTTCCATCCTTGCTGCCGCCTCCACAATAGAAGTTTCTAGACTGTGGGAAGTCTGCTAAACTGTCAGTCCTGCAGCGTTTTACAAGCTCTGAACACTTTGTTATTTTATATAAAAGCAGGCGGGCAGGTTTGCTGAATACTTTTGACATTTTATGTGGGAGGATGAAGGAGGGATAGGGGGAGGCAGTGAAAGAGCAGGAGAGGAAAGGTGGAGTAAACAGGCCTATTAGACGACCAGCCTGAGGACTGGGCACGTGGCTCCGTACTGCAGCGAGCAGCAACCACCAGCATAATAATGCAACACAATGCTGGAGCATGGCCCTGTACCTATGATGCTTTTATGTGTCTCTGGGTTAGATTATACTGTAAGCTCCTTCTGATTTTGCTAACACTGGAGTTTACACAGTTAAGACCTGTGTCCTGCAGAAATATCACATTATCTATGGTGACAACCTTTTACTATTTATTTTACCCTGGATGCTCATGCATTTCTAACACAATTCAAACAGCTAGTGTTACTGCCGCATCTGTCGCTCACTGATGTTGGCATTATACATTTTGACTAGGGCAGCAGCAGGGCAAAACTTTCTGTAGCTACCAGCTATCTACATCCAAGTATTCCTCTACTGCCAGCAGCCTTTAGTATGTGATACCAAGTACATATGTGATACCAAGTACATTTGTGTGTACCAAGTACATTTTAAATAGGGATCTAGCCTAAAATAGAAGGGATGTAAGCAAAATGACAGAATAATATGGCAAGTTTTATTGGGGCAAATGTTGTTGCTGCTGTTGTTGCTTCAAGCCTGTTTTCTAAATCCTGGTCAAGAGGTGCCTTTCAGGGTACTCAGATACCAGTAAAATGATCTCCTGCATTGTTTTCCTCAGTGCTGTTCCTGTGCTATGATCACATAGCAAGCACGGCATCAAGCTGAATGAAATTCAACAGCCGTAAGCTTACCCTGTGTGCAGATATTTGTGGTTAAGAGGCATTACAAACTGCAAGTCAAAGTCATCAATCATTAGCCGCTTTAACTTGTGTTGCTGCTCGCACTCATAAGAGGTCGTATCTAAATGGTAACCCTAGATTTTCCAAACTCTCGCACATGCGCACTTGAACTGAGTCTCGTGTTAGAAAGTCTTTCTGCCAGAAAGCCTAACCAAGTAGATTTGGTACCTAAACCTAACCAAGTAGTTTTGGTGCATAACTAACCAAACTGCAACTGTATCACAAGTCTAGGGTTACCATCTAGACACTACCTCTGTAAGACAGAACTTTGCCCTGTTGTTGTGGTCCTGTGTGGTAATGTTCATCACATATAGTATATTATGATATATCCCATTTAACACTTATCCAGATTCAGGATATAGGTAATTTCCCAAAACTGTAACAATACGTTCGCACTGCAAGCAACTCAAATACCCAAGTCACCATAAGTCCAGTTATTTCTCTATGAAGTGACCACAGAAACTCGGCCAACCAAGTTGCTTGCAGTGACTGCATGGTAAGATTTAACATCAGCCCTGCAGTGGATCCCCAACAGGATGGTGAAAAAAGCAGCCCTGCCACAGAAAGCTTTTCAGATGATAGGCACGGCCTCATGAGAGACCTCAATTCAAACGCTGTATGGGAAATATCAGACCTTTGTCTCACCCCCTCTGGGGTCAAAACGACAAGACCTACTCCCCTCATCAATGTCATGTTCTCTCTCTTTCTCTTCTCTCTCTCCCTCTCTCTCTTCACATCTCTCTATCCAGCCAGGTCAGGCTATTAAATGGTAGAATACATTATAGAGAAAGGGAGGGGGCTAATAGATTGGAATATTATAACCATACAATAATTTCATGAAAAAGTCAAGGAGGGATCATCGCTCTTATTAACTCCAAGAGAAATTGAGGCTGAAAAATGTTCAAATAGAAAATGTTAATGCCAGGCTATACTACATGTAATTGTGCCTGCACCATTCCCTGGGCTGGCCCCATTCATGCCACTTTATTAGTGGTAATTGAGGATATGAATTATAAATGGGGGGTGATTTCTCTCCTCCTTCTCACTGAAAGTGAAGCGTAATGACCACTGCCATTGTTTAACCTTCATAATCGTGTGTTCTCATTTCTTTGCTTTCCTCTTTTCCTTCCCCTTTTTCTTTTAACTTCTTAACTACTCGTCTTTTCTTTTATTCTACACTTCTGTTTTCCTTTCCTGTCACTCACCATTCTCTCCACTACTCATCTACTACATGCTTTCCTTTCTTATTTCTTTTCAGGCTTCTGTTCTGCAGGCCTTAGTGGTCTGCTGAAATTAAAACTATAAGCTATGTAAGACACACACATACATGGATACGAACACACATAATCACACACCCACACACTCAGATGAGGGGGTTGGCGGTGCTTTTTACCTTGCTGTAATTGCATAATAAGCCCCACCAGTGATGTGAATGCCCCAGGCGAGGGATCCAGCAAAAGGGGCTGGGTTTTTTTTTCTTGGCATCGTTTCTGAGAAGTTCACTTTTTTATTTAGGCTTTTCAAAGATCAGCAGCTCCACACCTACCATCCAACAAAGTCCATTAGCCCCAGCCTCTCACCCACGACCAGTCTGCTTTTTATTTACAACATCAAACGTTTCACTTCATTAAATTACCTTTTCTTTCCCCTCCCTCCCTTCTTACTCTCTCTCTCTTCCTTTCTCTCATAGCTCTCTTAGTTGTATTTAGTTGAAACATGTTTTCCGAAACAAAAGGACGTGGGGTGATTGGGGGATAAAACAGCCCTCCGATGCAGTCTGCAGTGGTTTTATAGGGGGAAATAATGGGCAATTGGGAGAAGGTATTTAATAGGAAACCGACATTGCGCTGTAATGCAACTGTTGTTAAAGGGAGACTCACTCAGCCGGTGTCTCTGAAACGTGGAGGGCTGCTGCTCGCTATTTTCCTTTTGAAGCCATCAACTGCCTGTTAAGTGGTGACGACTGCATGAGTCTGTTCTGGAGACACTTGAGTGTGTGTGTGTGTGTGTGTGTCCTGAGCTGTGATGTCAACTTATGCAGTAATGGGACTTGCAGAATCTAACCAAACTGCACTATAGTTGTAAGCTCTCAGGGTCATGTAAAATACTATAATGCAGGTGGACATTTTCTGCCAAAAAAAGTAACAACAGCATAAAGCAACAGAAACTTCAGTAAAATATCCTTCCCCCATACTACCTTGATTATAAAAAAGAAATGAAATTGAGACAATGTGATATAATTGGAAGTGTTCGTTTTCAAAGACTTTTTACACAATCGATTGATTGTTGTTTACTCGCTCTAGCTCCCGTCCGATATCCAAGATGTTGTGTGTGAAATCCCTCTGAAACCCAAATCTTTTACTCTGATTTTTTTTCTCTCCGGCATTGATTGAGAGTTTGATTTGATCTAGGTCCCTCATGTACTGCCACATCTGCAGCTTGTACCGCTGTGTGAAGCGGGCGTCAGCTGTGTGAGCATATAAATGAAACCAGAGAAGAGTGAAAGCTAAACATTCTCCGAGATCAATATTCCAATATCTAACATCAGGGAACTCCAATAAGTACAACGCCAGGGACACTTCAATGGCAACATCAAGGCAGCAGGGTTTGCACACACACACACACACACACACACACACGCAAACGATTAGTGGGTTTCAGATAGTGATCAGGCAAGCACCATAAAATCCATCCTACTTAGGAGAAAGGAATAATCCATTTGGGGACAGGTTTCAATACGGTCCATACTAACCATGTCACGGTGAAGCGCTCACCAAAAGCAATGGGGATAATTTGGGGCCGAGATACATTGGCAAATTTTTGAAGCAATGAAGTGAGGTCATATTGCCGGAAGCAGAGATAAGAATTAGCAATCAATGTTCATCAAGGTGGTTAACATAACGGGCCTAAGGCCAACAAATGTGACCAAACACCAGTGGTTATAATCATTGTCAAGCTAGTGCTCACTTCTGGTGAGCTGAAACAGTAGGGATCACTTTGACCAGTTGCTTTCTGATAGTGCTCAAGCTTTATAACTGACTGACAATTATTCAAATGTGGATAAAGACATTCCAGCAATGTTTGCAAATGTGACCTATGGTGGTTAAATTTAATTTAAAAAAGGAGACACCAGGCAAAGGAAAATGGCTACAAAATGTCCATCTGCAGTGCCTCATTGCTGCTCATCTTTCACACAAATTATTAAGTAGCTTCCATTAGTCTTGGACATCTTTGTTTGGACAATAAGCAATGAGGCTGAACTAATGACCCTTACCCTAATCACATCAGAGGGGAGGCAGAAGTGTGTGCTCCCACACACGTGTGTTTCTCTCTATGTGTGTGTATTCGCGCAAGCCAGTGACCCCAACGACCAGTGGCCATCGAAGCACTGACCACCACAGGTCAATACCCCTCCCACCCACCCACCCCGCCATCTCAACCACCTAACCAATCCTTCCTCCCCACCATCCCTTCTTCCTCCTCCCTGCAAAGCCCATTCACAGCCCCAATCAATGTCGAATTATGGGTTATTTATTGAATAATCAAAAAGGTATTATGGGTCCGGCTGGCTGACTAGCCTGCAGTGGCTGACAATAGGGAAATAGAAGGTGGTGGTGTTGGTGAGTAGGGGGGGGGGCTATTTATCAGCCTAGCTGCCATGCATGCATTTGAAATTAGGGGAATCAGTTGGCATGTAAACAGTAGGCCTAGCAGCTGGCTGCCAGACAGCTAGGCTATTACTTACTTACCACTTATCGTTGCTGACGTTTGAGGGTGTGTGTGTGTGTGTGTGTGTGCACATATTGGTTAGAGGTGACGGAGTATGCATTTAGGAATTGGTGGTACTTATGTTTGTTGTGAAGAATTGTGTGTGTGTGTATTTAAGCTTCTTCATGTTATGTTAAGTCAGTATTGGATCCCCTTTAACCTGTAGGGGAAGGGAGGATGCAAACTTAAGCAGTAATAAATGCAGAGGCAGATGACTAATTATTACTTGGTATAAGATTTTTCCCAAACTTAGATACAGTAATCTAATTTAAAAAAACTCAACGTCCACTTACTAGCTTTTTCTGGAGCTTTCAACTGCATCCCATGGTCTTCATCACACCATGAGATGCAGTTGAAAGTAAACCTTGAGTTAAGATGTTTTTTTTTGTACAGCTATTTGTGATATTTTGAACGAATGTGGAAAAAGAACAATTTCTAATATGTGGTTTATTCCCAGACTTGGGCTGCTTAAAAAATATGACATGTAGTTATGTGGATACATTGGTATTACATCACTCAGAAGCTGTCCTGACAATGGTGGCATGACCACAAAGAAAAAAAAATCATAATCAATGCAGAAAATTATAGGGGTTAGGATTTGAAACCCAGAGTCCCTAGGCCACTTGTAAACCAATCTGCCAGGGCGGCCTTTGCGTTAGAGGTCAACAGACATCATTACAACGGGTGTGCAGGGGGCAGAGGAGAGGGCAAGGCTGCCTATGTGTGTGTGCGTGCATGTGTGTTTGTGTGAAGGGCAGATGAGAGGGCAGAGTTAGCTGCTGTGGGCAGATCATCTTTCTCTCCAGAGCTTTGGCCTGTGAGGATTGGCTGCGGGCTGCTGGGTTGAGAGTAGAGGGCTTATACTGACAGGGAGGACGAGACTGATTTGTGTTTTAAACACCAAAACAAGCCAACATGGGGGACTGTATGGGAAAAATAGCTTATTAAAATATTTTAGTTTAAGTGTGTGTCAAGGGAGTTTTGCAAAAGTCAGGAGGTATGGTTGTCCCATTGATTTTGATTTATTAGCGATTATTAACAGCCATAACCACAGGTGGACAATAAGGTTGCTTTCTAACAACTTTGAAAATTGACCTTGCCTACCTTTCCCACAATACACCATGTCTACCTTGTTCCAAAGGGGAAATCGTGCATCCACTCTCCAGCTTCTCTCCTCAACTATGAATTAGGTGTCCTGTATGTGTGTGTGTTTTTGTGTGTATGTGCACAGTGCATGCAGATGAGGGCATCTTAGTTAAAGGGCCATTTCACCCAATTTCCAACAAAACATATTTCTCACTTCACACTGTTTTTGTAACTTCGATGAACATACACTTTAATGGGAGTATAAGTGTGCGTACAGCTATATCAGTGCATGTACAGCACATACATGTATTTCCATATGTGTGTGTGTGTGTTCACGCTGACTGAGGTTAAACCTATATCTTCAGGGTCTGTCTCTATGTATTAAATAAAGTGGCGTCTCGTGTGCTCCCCTTAAACAGCCCTATCAATCTGGCCCACTTATGGACTCCATAAATTACAAACCAATCACGATGCCTCACTAATGCTCCCGGCTGGAGCCACAGTGCACAGGAGACAGGAAGCAAGGAGGTAAAGAAGGGGAAAGGAAAGGAAGGGAAAGAGGGACAGTTGGAAAGAGGCAGGAAAGTAGCTGAGAAGGAGGGAACAATAATGAAGCAGATAGTGCAAGAAAAGAAAGGAAGGAACAAAGATATAAGATAAAAAGAGAGATTTTTATCCATTCACTCCTCTACGTATCTGCCCATCTATCTGTCTCCCCCTCTTGCTTTTAAGACCTCTGTACTGTTGACACTTATTGCATGTTGCCATATTTTCATCCCTCAAAAAGCATTAGAAAAGCCAATGTCGGGATGGGGTAAGTGAATTAGGATTGGTTTTTGCCTCCCCTGGCCACAGAGGGAGGTAGGGTTACCCACAATAAGATCAGAATGAGACCAATTTTGTTTCCGTTGCCATTCAAAACAAACAATGGGCACCTAATAGCCCTGCAGCATCTGTGGCCTCGCTCAGGCCAAAAACACACATGATGGCCCTGGTCGATAGACGCCGACAGCTAGATGGACGAGTGGAGTCGCGCACAAGAGCACACACACGCATGAAGGCAGCCGCACACTTATGTAGGCAGGCAGGCGGGCTGGCTAGCGTGATTTTCCCTGATAGCCGCAAGCTGCCTGGAACACTAGTTAGCGGTTGCTGTAAAAGTGGCCTGAGTGCTTCTGAAGACACCGATCATATCAGCGAAAAAGAGGAGAATAGAGGCTTATCGACTCAGAGAGGGTGACGGACAGGGAGAGAAAGAGGGAGGGAAAGAGAGAGAGCCAGGATTGGTGGTCATGTCTAGCCAACACATACTGTAGGTGATCTAATCTTGAGGCATTACACTGAAAGACAGGCCGTAATCAGCGGTTACTATTTGAGGATGGGAATGGATATATGGATGTCGAAGACAATTTGGGTCTTGTATTGTCCTCTTCTCTTCTGTTATATTGCCAAACACATCTAGCTCAAATTTTGTTCTAGTGCCGAAACAATAAAATTATTTATTGTTTCAGGATGGACAATTTTGATAATTGGTTAATAGCTGAACCCAGTTTCTCAAGCAAAAATGCCAAACATTTAACAGAAAGAAGATCAGGCACTCTAAGGCACCTGATACCAGATTGAAACTGGTCGCTGTTTTGAACCAGTATGCCAGACTAAACAAAGGCTTTTAATAACTTAATAACAGTTTTTTCATTATAAAGGCTTCCAGGAATTAACTACATGAAAATCTTCCCCCTGCATTTATTTTGTAAACCCAAAATATCTGTTGGCTCCAGCTTCTTCAGTGTGATGTTGGGCTGATTTTTTTCTTGTTAAAATGGATCCATGCAGCCCTAATTCTTTCAAGTGCTTTCCACCTCCCACGACCCAAAGTGATCCGTTTCCTCCTCTCAAATCCTCTATTGTGTTTGAACAAAAGAACACGGCGGTTAGCTAAATTGTCGTTGTACCTTAAGATCCGTTCTCTCTATTGCGCTGAAACGATTAGTCGATTAACCACTTCAAAAACGATGACTGATAATCGATAAATCTTTTAACTCATTTCTTGAGCAAAGAAATGGCAAACATTTGTTGGCTTCAGCTCCTCAAATGTGCAATTTGATCACATTGGGTTCTAGGAACTATTTTCTCACATTTTAAAGGCCAAATGATTAAAAACAAAGAAGTATAAAAGTATAAGTATAAAAGAAATATAAAGTAGTTCTGTATCCCACATCCCTAAGTGATCCATTTCTTTCTCTTAAATCCCCTCTTGTATTCGACCCAGGGAGATGGGGGAAAGCTAAATTGTTGTTGCACCTTAAATCTATAGTTACCTCAAGGAAATGCAGGTAATCATTTGCGATAACAAGGAACAAGGAAAATGTCTTACCAGGTCGTCTGCCCCTCTAATATGCCCTCTGGGTTCTACAGTAAGTAAGGAAGCTCTACGTACAGCAACCTGACCTCACACTGGCCTCAGCTAATGACATTAGGACAGACACGTCGGTGTTATAACAGGGTCACCCACGGTGCACCTATACACACACATGCAGACATGCACACACACACACAAAGTCCCGCGTCCCCTGGGTGAGCCGTTCAAGAAGCTTCCCTCTCTGGTCGCCTCTCATTACAGCCCATTAGTCAGGTGCTTCTATCAGCTGTGTGTGTGTGTGTGTGTTTGAGAGAGTGTGTGAGGTCACCCTTCACTGGCTAACAAGTGGGGTAACGGAGTTAGCAAGAGAGAGGCAGAGGGAGGAGGGGTGCTTACACCTGGCTACACACACACACACACACACACACACACACACACACACACACACACCCTGGGGGTATCGATTGCAACCGCTGTTTCACCTTTGCCTCTGTGACCTCCCCAACGATGTGTTTATTTACTCCATTGCCACACACAAACACACACGTTTGACACACGCTGCCTGTCACACACACACACACACACACACACACACACACACACACACACCTACACACACACACACACACACACACACACACCCACACACACACACACACACACGTGTAACCAACAGAGGCATTAAGGAGGCATATAAGGAGGCCCCTGTAACAGTGGTTTAGATAACCTTCACAACACGGGGCAGACTGAGAGTAACTCTTTGGCCTTCCTTAGGCCATACAGCTTCACCTGAGACTAAGGAGACAGGGATTAATGGAAGGAGCAAGAGAACACAGAGAGGGATGGGATGAACATGGAGGAAGATTGAAGGGAGATGGGCTTCTGTAAATCTCATTCTTAATAGTGTCACCCCATCACCAGCACATCAAAGCTTCTCCGAGGGCCCACTGAAAGACACATTTTACATTTCTAATTTATTTAGAACTAAAGAAACTTAAACTTCTCCATCAGAATCCCGCATACACACAGGGAGATTGGTCTTGTCTATAGGAGACTACGTGGTATGAGGTTTGAGCCTCCTGAAGGTGTCCTCTGTCAATAGGTCACTGAAGGATCTAGTTTATCAGCAGAGAGAACCTGACATTCCACACGTATCCTTCCACCTCTTCACTTTTTTCACAATGTTTCCTTCACTACCCCCCCTTTCTCTTCCTTCTGACACTTCAGCTGATAACATTACAACACAACGTGGAAGGGTCTTAAGATACGCAACATAGACTTTTATGAGTCTGTCAACCCCTTGATGAACTTTACCTAGATCCACTGTGCCAGAAAGGCAAAGCATAATGCTGTCATGAGGAGAGAGATACAGTACAATGTCAACCTATTCACATGCACACATTTTTACATGTTTCACTGTACATAACCACTAAGTAACATAATTATTTTAATGACCATGCAACATGATGTTGACACTCCCTGTAAACGGCAGACTTTGCTAATGCTAATATATCAGTAATATTTGTAATGTGTTGGATAAATCATACCACTTATGACCTTCATTAATTTTATAGTGCCATATACAATACAATAATGACACAGAGAGGACACCAAAGTCCAAACCAGGGAGAGACACCACTGAACTTTGTCTACCAGTGGTTCAAACTTTTAAAATAATTTTGGTTAGCCGGACTTGCCGTCTTTTGGTACTGAAGGTAAAAATCAAAGCATTTGAAATTAGCCCCTGTAAGCTCAGTTAGTTTTACCTATATTCTTGACCAATAGGATATTTTAACTTACTTACAACTTGTAGTACGCTTTTTGAAATCTATATTAAAGCAGCATTCATTTTTTTCATGGCCATTTGACAGCAGTGCAACCTGCTAAAAACACAACACTGACAAGTTATCACTGTATAAAGTTGATGTGGTGTTGGCAAATAATTGCCTTTTAACACATCCAGCTGCATTTCCAGCTTAGTATTTACTTGGAGACATGTTTCTAACTACCTGACGAATGTCAGTACAATAGTCACATTTCTTTTAGCTCTGTTTGATTCTCCACGACCAACTCCTGTGGGAAATATCTGGCTGCATACAGCGTACAGTTGGTCCATCAGAGCTTTTTTGCTTTCCAGACGATGCCTGCTGCTGGAAACGAGGCTGATGAAGAAGTTATGTTTAGTGAAACCAAAACAATGAACTGAAAGACACTAAAATGCTAAAGCTACCGTGGAGTCTAAAAAAATGGATTAGTGCAGCTTTAAAAACTCTCCATCCAAGTTGGACAGTCAGTCAGTTGGTGGTTGAATAACAGTCAAACACAGGTAATGCTAACTGCGTAACTGGGATGTGTGTGCATATGCATAATGTGTAAATGTGTATTCAGGTGCACATTTTTCAGTTCTTGTGCATGCATGCATATTTTTGTGTGTGCATACAGTATGTGAGTGGGCATGTGTGTGTGTGTGTTTGAGTCATAAGCCAGCTAGTAGCCAGGCCTGCCATCCATAGTGATTAGTAGTAAAATTTTAATGGGGGATCCATACATATGTCTAGCTGTCAGGTTTACGAGCAAGCCTCCCCATGCCAGCCTGGACTACAGACAGCCAGGACACAGAGGCTGTTCTACACACACACACACACACCTACACACACACACACACACAGAGAGAGAGAGAGAGAGAGAGAGAGAGAGAGAGAGAGAGAGAGAGACTGTCTCTTTCTGTCACGGTCTCTTTTAGCAGTGCCACAGGGGCCAGTGCTGTCACAGTGCTGTCAGCGCCGGGTGCTCAGGGCCCTAAATGAAGGCATCAAGCGCTCTCATCCCCCCGCTGTAATAAAACCCAGTCAACAAGCCCCCGCCGCGGGCAACACATAATGGGCTTTTTATTTCCGTTTGGTCGCCCCAGCCTACGGAATTAAAGCCCAGTTTGGTGAATGGAGGACAAGGTGGCCTCAAGGTCACTGGGAGAGTGGTGAGAGGGGGGTGAGGAGGACACCTTTAGGTTTCAAACCAAGAGCCACAAAATGTACAGGTCTCAGTCCTCTGATGGTAATCACGTGGAATGTAAATTCTAAAATAGAGAACATGTATTTTTTTAAATAGTTTTTGAAAGATTCTGATAATATCTGAGCTGAGATAAAGTGTCACTATCTGAAAATGTACCAATATAAGATAAATGTCCACAATATGTTGAAGTGAATTTAAAAAGATGCTACAAATGAACTACAGGTCCCATCTGCTATTTTGAGAGAAAGACACACAGAAAAAAGCACACTACAGTAAGAAATATCAGAAACTCCTACTGTGGCCTCCTGGTCATCATGTGCTTGTTATATTTGAGCAATTAGGTCTTTATCATTTAAATTACAACAGAGTTTTGGGGTGTAACTGAGGTACCAAATCTCCCCCTTGTTGCATTATCACCTTAAAAAGACAATATTGGTGAAGTGCAAATACAGTAGCCTACTTACAGTAAGGTTTTACTTTAAATAACTCGACGTGTAATTAGTGGATTTCCGCTTGTCTAGATTTTTTAAGCTAGTTTGTTGAAGACATGTTGTACCAGGAGGGTGACCAGACATGTTGTAGGTGGTAAGGTCTAAAAATGGACATATCTAACTCTGCTGCAGCCATCCTCAGGTACAGAGATTTTATGTGACAGTGAAGGCACAGTCTCCCTAGCAAAAAAGAAAATCTGGAAAGGCAAGCAAGTGCTGAATATGTTGCATAGCAATCATTTTAAACAGTCAGAAAAGACCAGAAGCTTGTCATTGCTGGGCACCATGTCGAGTGAAAAGCTGAAATGAGGCTACAAGTTAGCAGTTACGCTAATGAGCGTAGTTTGGCAGCAGCCCAACAAATCCACTGTGACCCCAGTGATCTCATTTACCCCACCTGCCCCGTTTAGGGAGCAACAGGAAGCAAATGATCTCGGCAGAAAAAGGTCAAGGGTCAGCCCATGTTGTTGCGTCGGAGCAGACTAACTGGTGGCGTGTGTCAAAGGCGTGTTTTGTCTGTGTGTGTGTGTGTGTGTGTGTGTGTGTGTCAGAACAGGATACTCCATGTGGTGGTATTCAGTAATGAGAGGAAAAAACAACAGAGGAACAGGCTGTAAACAGCGACAGGTGTCTTGTTAGGTTAGAATTACCAGGACACACATGCACACACGCACACATTACACTTACACGTCCTGCGAGCTACCATCTGGTAATGCTCTGGAGAAACATTTGAGCGTTTGTTTTTGTAACTGACAAGATTATCCAACGTGGCTGAATTCCAAATGTCTTTAGTAAACTATTAGCCACCAATTAGATAAACCATTTGAATTCCATTTTCTAGAATCGACTGAAACAAAGATTAAGACGACACCAGTGACATGTTGACACCATGGAGGCTGTTTTAATGAAGGCGTATTTTTATTGCATCAGTGATATCTGGAGCTATTAATATCTTGCTATGTCCACATTTAATGTTTAACCAGGTCTAATCAAGAAATAAAAAATCTTGCTCTTATCATATGAGGGACAAACTAGAATAAGTCATGCACTTCATTCAGGGTTTGTACCAATATGTTGATGGAATCAGAGTTGAATCATCAGTTTCTGATTTCTGATTTGAACTACTGTATGTTACGGGTCATCTCACCCAAACAACGTGCTACAAACAAGGAAAAAAAGTGACATTTTACATTATATTTCAGTTGATTAACTTAATTCCAAATAAACTATATAAGAAAAACACTATATTGCTAAAAGTATGCAGAGACCCCTGTTCAGATACTTTTGTGTACTTTGGTCTGGGTTGGTTTTGTAGTTTGGGCTAGGTACCTTTGTTCATATTTCAATAGATTTACTTCATCCTAGGTTTAGGGGAAAACACTATATGGCCAAAAGTATGCAGACACTCATGTTTAGATACTTGTGTGTATTTTGGTCTGAGTTGTTTATCATTTGTTCCATTTGAAGGGAATTCTTAATGCTTCATCATACAATGATATTTTAGACAATAGTGTGCTTCCAACTCTGTGGCAACAGTTCATGGAAGACCCTTTTCTGTTCCAGCATGACAATGCCTATTGTCTAACTGGCAGCTAATGGAGTGGTTTTTCCGATTTGGTATGGAAGAACTTGACTGACCAGCAGGGACCTTCCACAGAACACCTTTGGGATGAATTGTCAAATTGACTGCGTGCCAGAGCCTGACCTCACCTATGCTCTTTGGGCTGAATGGGAGCAAATCCCTGCAGCCATGTTCCAAACTCTCGTGAAAAGCTTTCCCAGAAAAGTGGAGGATGCTGTAACAGCATATTAATACCTATAGTTTTGAAATGAGATTTTTAACAAACACATGTGGGTATAATGTGTGGGTGTTCACGTATACTTTTGGCCACATAGTGTACTTTTTTCTAAGTGGAGAGGGGAGGGACAATGTCAGTTGTCAATTAAAGCAAGCCAAATGACAAAAGTGGACATGGCAGGTTTTCTAACAAATAGACTTGGAAGAGATATGCCATTATGGAAGTGGCTAACCATCACTGAAGTACTTAGTGAATGTCTCCTGATAACGCCAGCAAGACTCCCTTTTAGGCGATACTTTACTTAATTGAGTGTGAAACCTTTATCACTATCAAGACAGTGAGGGGAAAGAGGGATAGGTGGATGAAAAAAAAGACAGAGGAGAGGAAGAGATGGTGGTAGAGGATGAAGGAGAGGACAGGAGAGAGACTTAAGAGAAAAGAAGAAGAGGAAAGAAAAGGTTGAGAAAGGAGAAGATGACAGAGGAGGTGAATGAATGTCCCTCACCAGATGGAGTGGTCATATAGGCAGGTACCCTCCAAATGAACCTCCACCCCTCCCCTCGTATTAACCCCCATCCCCTCCACCCCCAGTATACTGAACCCCACCACTCCGTCATGCTATTACCTCCCTGTCTCTTTCATTATCTGCCGTGAACTCTGGGTAACCTCGTCGCGGCCATTCTTTATGTCATGGCCCGCAACGCGAGCCGTGATTTAGGCCCATCCAGTCCACCTAATTTGATTTCATCATCACGGGGTGCAGCGAGAAACAGGGGGGAGGAGGGTTAGGTTGTGGGAGGGGAGAGGGGGAGACGAGAAGGGGAAAGGAGGAGAAGGTGGAGGTGATGGTGGTGGAGGGTTTGGAGGGAAAGAGGTAAGGGGATCTCAGGAGGGAGTCACATCAGTAAGCGTTAGCCGAACGACTTGAAGAGGCTAATAAAGTAATCAAGGCCTTCGTTACATGGCCATAATATTCGCCCTAAAACACTGATAACTATTACCGGGCCCAATCATTAGCCAACATTAATAGCTTTTTCCTCCTCTCCTCTCCTCTCCTCTCAACCTCTATGTCTCTGTCTCTTTTTTGCTTCCGTCTCTGTCTTACACTTTGACACACTCTTTAATTTCTTTCATCTCTCTGTCCCTCAATTTATAGGCCATATTGGCACCCTCGAAATAGCAGTTACCATCCAAACTAGACAGAGATACTTTGTTATACCTGACACAATCAGTTGTTTCAGCAAGCGCCCCAAAATGTCATATGTTTGCGTTGAAAGCCCTCTAGTGGCTGTAGTAATTATGACGGGATCAAACGAGGAAGTTAGGTAGCATTATCATAGAGGGGTCAACAAAACCTCACGTTAACATGGGAAACCATTGTTCATTTCCTGTTTCAAACCGCAAGTCAGCGCTGGTCTCTTTTAGCCATGACCACGGTCACTCCCTAACCGTAACCAGGTGTTTATTATTGTAAACATGGTGACGAAGGTCCCCCAACCTTAACAAAGTATTTTAATCCAAACCATGATGTTTCCTTAACCTTAACTAAGAGCTTATTTTAACCCAAACCCTAAACCTAACCATGTCGTTTTTGTGCCTAAACCTAACCAAAACTCAACTATAGAGTATAAAATATATATTTTTCTCAATTTTTTTTTCTACACTGTCGTATATGAGGTATAATAGTTTTTCGCATGCAGAGTTAATATATCGTCTATTTACCTGTCTGTTCATATAATTTATCAAAGTCTCTCTGGCCAGCCAGCTCATGTGACAATTAGCCGATGCAGAGAAGAAATAAAAGCCTGACACTCCACAGCTGCCGATAGCATGTTTCTATCAATGACACATCCTCCGCATGCACAGCGTAATGCACGTCGGCACACACACACTCACGCACAGACACACATTCAGACAGACGTGTACCCTCCTCTGTTTGACACACAGACACAGACACTGTCATTGCGGGGTAATCATCAGCCATTAGGATACATGGAGAAAGACAACAAAGCAAAGTGTCTTCATAGCCAAACTGGCTATTATCTTTCACTCAATACACCATAAAGGAAAGGAGGGAATTTAGAGAGTCTGCACTGTTAAGGCCATATTTGTAGTTAACTTCGAGTTGAGCTTCAGATGAAATTACATTACGTCTTTGTTAGCCTGTTATGTTGAGGAGAAGGGAAGTGGAGACAGAGAAATAGAGACATTCAAAGAAAAAGTCTAGACAGAGAAACAGAAATGATACTCTTCTTCCTCCCTGTGTTTTCTCTCCAGAATGCTTTGATTTGCCAGCAAGCGAGTCGCATAACACAAACTGCCAGCTTGTGTTTGAACTGAAGTCCAAGTGCAATGAGGCATCTAATTCAACTTAATAGAATATTCTGTATACAAACCAACTTTTGGAGGGTGCAGTTAAAAAGAAAAGACACAGATTGAATACAACACGCTGATTGAATACAAATCTACAGGTAATGACATCAGTATTTCGCGTTGAAAACAGGAACCATCTATCAAAGTCAGAGCTGAGGAGAACGCCTCTTCACTCTTCAGTATAACTCTTTGACGGGAACTACATGGTAATGCATAACGATTGCTTGAATGCGATTATCTTCCAGAGGGGGAAAAATGGCCATCTATTTTCAGAGTGTTTGAGAGTGTTTGAGTGTGTGTAACAAAGTCAGCCCAGACACTTGGACAAACCTCTCCTCTTCCAGAAAGGGTATTTTATGCTCTACATAAACACACACACACACACACACACACACACACACACACACACACACACAGTAGCTGACTGTTACAGAAGCTAGTCACCAGTCAGTCATTCAATTGTGTTAATGCATGTGCATTTTAGTTTGTGTGTAGATTTGTGCTTGTGTAGCCTACATGTGCATTTAGGCAAACTCTACTGTACACATCAGTGGGCTTTTTTCTTTTAAAAGAAAAAGTTAGACATTTTGGAAGGTACTCTTATTTTACTTTCTTGCCAAGAGTTAGATGTGAAAATCTATACCACTCACATTTTTGTGCCTGAAGTACGGAGCTAGAGCCAGGAGGTGATTAGCTCAGGTTAGCAATTAAGCTAACCTAGCAGACTGGGAGCAGGGGGAAGCAGCTAGCCTAATTCTTCTAAAGAAATAAATACCTGTAAAACCACCAGTTCTCGGTTTCACATTTCTGTTTGTGTACAAAGTAAACAGAAAAAGATACAATGCACATTTCCAACATTCCTTGAAAGGAAAATTACAGTTTATTACAACTTGTCTCTTATTTTCGTAATTTTAGCCATTCTTTCAATCTGATATGATAACAGTGATCTGGAAACACGTGACATTGATACAACAAAGTCCGACAAGGCAAGAAATCCGAGCAGTCAGACAGGTTTTAAACAAGTGGACAGTTGAGCCAGAAATCAGTTTAAAATGAATTATTTAGTGGTAGTAAAACTGAAAGTAAGCACACCTGCAGTGTTGGTATGTGTGCGCACAGCAACAGCAAATATGGGAGGGAAATTTATTTGGCAAGTAAAATATTATTATTACTGATAGGAATGATGAGCAACATTGAGAAAATAAGACTCAAGTTGTAATAAACCATATCTTTGAAGTAATATCTTACCTGCATGCATTACTATTATTGCACATTTTCCCAAATAATTCCTATTTGGTGAGAAGCATCACTGCTGCTGCAGTAGAGCAAACATCCAAAACGTGACACTTCAATGATGACTAAATATTTAATCAGTGCCAGTTATTTTCTGCCAGGTTATGCCTCCATCTGGGTAGCAGCCGGGTATAAGCGCATGTGTGTGTGTGTGTGTATTTCTGTGACCTCAAAATGAAGGATTAGAAGAAAGGACCGTCTGCATTCCTCTCTGTGTTTCTCACTCACTCACACTCAGTTCCTGCGCTTATACTGGCATCATTACTACAACGCTGCTGTATGCGAAGACCATATGTTCAATTTAGTGGATGCCAAGATATCATTGATTATGATTACGGCGATGATGATGATGTGTGTCTGACAGGGAAACACAGAGGGTGGGGTTCATTGCATGAGTCATCGTGTAGCATATAGGGCATATAGGTGCAAGGCAAAAATCAGTTCCTCCACATTTTGCTGTTGTATGTAATGTGTTCCATTTATTTAAAGGGGATTATATGGGAAATATGTGTTCATTTAGAGGGTGTCAGAGTCATTCTGGCATGCTCTGTTTTGAGTATGTGCATATTACAAATCAAGATTTTTTGACTCTGAAAGCATTCCAATTTATAGCAGAAAGCATAATGTTTCTTTGATTTCTGGGCAAATAAGAGACAAAAAAGGGGGACTTACCTGGGAGGAGAAGCCAAACAGAAGGGGAACAAGGCCCATGGAAAACACAGAAAGAGAAAAGAGACAATATTAGGAACATTACTAAGCAGCATATGGCCTGTGTTTCCACATTCAGCCTCTCTGAAACCATGTAATGATCTTTATATGAAAAAGGACCGCAAGATGACCGTAAATCCAAAGTCACATTACTCTCCAACCGCAGCAATTATGTGAATAGCATGCATGTCAACAGTTATAAGCATGTCCTGTTTGAGTGTGTGTGTGTATGTGTGTGAGGGTGTACAGTTTTTTAATGCCACCCAGCAACACAGAAAAACCTTGTTAAATTCGAGTCGGGAACAGACATACTCTCCACGCGACCACAAGCTTTCCTCCTCCTTCCCTCCCTCCCTCCCTCCCTCCTTACAGTGGTGTAAACACAGATTGTTAGGTTAGGGGTTAAAAGTGTTGTGCTTAGATTCTCTCAGCACTAATCTGATTTCTCCTCTCTTTGCGCGTCTATATTTATTTGGTTTTGTCAACACTCACGTCTCTCTCTCTCTCTCTCTCTCTCTCTTTCTCTCTCTCTCTCTCTCTCCCCTCTGCCAGTGTATTGATCGTTGCTAATGGATTGGCTCTGATTCCGGAGACGTCTAACATGCTTTCCTATCCTCTTATTTTCACCCGGGGAAATCAATGAGGAAAGGCCTGCAAATTTAGACAGGATCAGGTTTTAAGGAATCTACAGTGAGACACAGCCCACCGGTGTGTGAGGAGAGTGTGTGTGTGTGTGTGTGTGTGTAAATGTGTATAATATGTGACTTTATGTTAGAGGTGCACATGTTTGCAGTGATTTTGTGGTACCTGCATTTTGTGATCACAATGATGTAAACAGCCATCGACATGAACACAGATTTATGTTAAGCCCTTAAAATTCAAGACGCCATGTTTTTATTATTATGGCTCTACCATTCTATTCTATAGGTCTTTGCATTATTTTATTACACAAAATCCAGCCTGAAATATTTGGTATTTTTGGAAACTTTGGGCTCTCCATTAGAATTTTAAATACAGTTGCATCACAGCATGAGTTTGTACATACTAACCCACTGTCAATGAGGTTTAAGAGGTTCATTTATCCTTTTTTTTTTACCGCCGGGTTGCAATTTCAAAAAAAGTTCTTAAGTGACTATGTAGGATCAAAAACTTGGAAAGAAAACAAAGTATCTTGCACAATGTCCATCAGTTTTTACTTAAAACACCAAAGTATACTGTACATCTCATAAAAATTGATGCCAACTCTAAAAATGTGGATTACATTCTGTAGGCTATATATATAAGAGTGCATCATTTGATTTTATGTGGGTTTAGCCTCAACTGTGACCCTGCTTTCATTTTGACATAATGTTTGAATATCAGTGTTGGAAATACATTCACTCATGTACTGTACTTACAATTTTGAGGTACAGTGCTTGAAAATGTTCTATATTACTTTATACTTAAACTCATAGAGAAATATTTTGCTTATTTCTCCACTACATTTATTTGATAGCTACATTACAGATTTAGATTTTACATACAAAATGCTTGTAAAATATGAGGCAGTATATAAAGTAGTTCAAACTAGCTCCACCTTGACCAGCTACAAAATTAAAATGCTGACATATTAATGCATCAATAATAACATTCCAGTAATATAATATGGAATCTGTAATAATATAACACTCACACTAAAACTCTTGCACTTTTACCTAAAGAAAATTGTGCAGGACTTTGAGAATAGAGTATTTTTACATTGAGGTATTGCTATTTTTTCACTCCATCATAATAAAGACAAAGTATTTGGATGTCAGTGTGATATTTCTGACCATGTATTGATTGCAGGGCCCCACATGTCCACATGCTCTGAAACTATGAATAGCAGTTTGACATTAATCGATGAATAGATCATCCACACTGATATACCATACAGTATCTCTCTCTCTCTCTTTCTCGCTGTCAATGTCTCTCTCTCCCTCTCATTTCTTTCGTTTCCTCATTGGTGCTAATTTGACGACAAAATGGCTAACAGGAGGGTGTGATCTTGCTCTACTCCTTTGACCTTCATTCACTGTGTGGTCAAATTCGCTGATGCCTGACTGCACGAATAAACATGCACACACACACACACACACACACACACACACACGCTCAGTGGGATGAACATGGACAGAGACAGAGGTCCCCACTGCTGCTCAAACAACGGATGGAGCTGTGTTAAATCTGAGAAGGCAATCAATGACCAATGAGGAGTGTGACTGTGTGTGTGTGTGTGTGTGTGTGTGTGTGTGACATGCAGGGGGCAGAAGGGCCCAGCAGGTTTGAAACTTTATCCCGGGGCCAGATCATTTATAAATGGGAGGATATTGATGACTTTAGTGTGTGTGTGTACGTGCAGGGGAGAGATTGCGCCCGAGTGTGTGTGTGTGTGTGTGTGTGTGTGTAGGTGGGAAGATATCAATGTGCTCCCTGCCTCTTCACACAGCAGAGCAAATTGGAGAAGTTGTCAGGAGTCACAACATGAGGGGCCAGCCAGGGGATGAAAAGGGCTGCAGGCAGGATGGCGCTGAGCTGATGGCTGAATATGAGGAAGGCCTGGGGCATGATGGGATGTGAATGGGGGAGAAAGGGATGTGTGTATAGTTTAATCTAGTATTAGGAGGTTTTGTCTACCAGTTAGGTGAGACAGTTTTACTTCTTTTCAACACTGACTATACGTGTGTGAATATCTTAAAACTAATGGAGGTATCAGCCTTATTCTGTGGTTTTCTGCTGATACTGCCATTAAAAATCCATTGGACACAAGTACAGCTGCCTCACACCATGATATTTAAGTTGTAAGACTGAACATGAGGCTAAATGATTTGTTAATGTTGCTCAGTTTCTGAAATGTGTAACTGTCCAATGCACATTCCCTGTAACTACTTGAAAAATAAAAATTCAACTCAGTGAATAGTGTCAATTGTCTTGCCTCAACTGATTCAGCTGTAGTTTAAGGGCTTAAAATGTTTAACAGACATAAGCAGATCTTTGCTGCCTTCCAAGCAGCTAACATTATCATTAACAGGCACAATGCAATGAGGAGTATTACTCTCTGAAAGTTATTATCATGTGTCATGTGTTTAAGGAAGTTAAAACACACCAACATTTGACAGAAAGTATAGCTAAAAATAAACAATCATTTATCATTTAACCATAGCTATGTCATTTTAAGTCCACTTTCTTCCTCCTTTAATGACTCGATTTTAGTGTTTAGATTTACACAAATATCAAATATTAAATTTGACATTAAATTTGCGTGGCCCTCACTGAGAAGCTCATTTTATTGGTTACACAAATAACCCTGGTTCCACGCTTTTTATCTAAGCCTCTCTGTTGCTGTCTTTAGCAAGAGTTTAATTCTGACGCATTCATTTAGAACCACAAACAGCACCTGCATCATAGGTGTCCGGTTATATTGTCCCGTTACTTAAATTAACGCACACCTGACAGCCAATCAGAATCTAGAATTCTCCGTGGCCATGGTATAATGTGTAGGATATGTGATTTGTCATTAAAGCCTCAATCAACAATCTGTGCCTTTCCGCCCAAATCAGATTAAATGATCTTTTGAGAAATCTTGGAAGAAATCGTACAACGAGATATTATTGAGAGGCATCTGTTTAATGCCACATAAAATACAACACACACACACACACACACACACACAAACTCACACTCCTGTTATAGGGACAGCAGTGATGGACACTGTTAGTGGATGTAGAGGTTGGATAAATGGAGGATGGAGGGGGGTGTTTCTCTGCCCAAACTCCTCCCTCTCCTGAGAGCTGCTTTCACCCCCCCGCCCTACACCATCCCCTTTACCCCCTACACTTTCACTCTCCCACACACAGCAACAGAGTGGCTGCCGCTTTGTCCTCTTACACAAACATTCCCACAGAACAGGGGCAGAAAACCATTTACCCCCTTTTACTTACTATCCTCCCACCCCACCACCCCCACCCACCTTCCTGGCCCCTCAGTGGTTGTATTGGGGCAGAAAAGGGTATCCCGCCTCACTTTCTCCCTCTTTGCCTCCTCCCTGCTTTTCCTCCCTCCCGTTTCACACAACTGGACACACACACACACACACACACACACACACACACACACACACACATACATACACACACACAAGTACGAACATACGCGCACACACAAACTGAACCCACCCGGTCAACAGCTGTACATGAGGTGACAAATTGGGGTCTTTGTCTGCTTAAAGGGGGGTGGGGGAACCCCTACTTTGCACACACACACTAACACACACACATATAGCCATCCACCTCTATTGGAGGCAAGTTCCATTGCATACCAGACAATGCACATTGCCCCCGACGTTTAAGAGGAGAAATATGGTGCTGCCTTTGTGGGAGGTAGAGAGCTTCAGTTCATTGAGGGAGTGATATAGAGACAGACAGATGAACAGGGAGAAAGACAGAGAGTGCATAAGACAGAGAAAGAGAGAGTGAGAGGAAGAGAAGAGGGAAAGGTGGATCAGCCAATCATGTGGAATTGATGGAAATGATAGTAAAGAACAAAAGAAATAGATAAAATATAGCACAGAAAGTGGTGTGAAGAGAATGTGGCCACAATGAAAACAATAATAATAATAATAATAATAATAAAATAGGACGTTTAAAATCCTACACTGTGACACCATAGTATGACAACATTTTCTGAACATACATTCAGTACATTCAACTGCTGGCATCCAGGCCTCAAATAAGTGAATTAAGTAGATGTGGGGATGTTGGTAGAGACAGGAATTTAAACTTCACTCATTTTTTTTCTGTTACTGTGGCAGGCTCAGTTACAAATGAGTCTCGACAAACCTCGTAAAGACGCCCAGAATAGACCCAACGTCTCACCGCACTGATTATTACCCTGCTGGCTCCTTTGCAAAACATCCACACACACAACCAAAAGCAGTACTACAAATACCGCTGATATTATTGGTACTTTCACAGCTTTTGCTACATTTACTGCTAATGCTACTATGATGGCTGCTAATAATCTTCTGTTTATTAGGTTTCCATTCAAAAATATCCATAAGCTTTGAAGAAAGACTGAGCTAGTGCGCTAAAATGGGATTTTTATTTTTCAGTGAAACAACACTACATTGAGCTTCACTTTCAGTTTAAATGAAAAGTTCGACATTTTGGGGTATATGCCTATTCACTTTCTTGCTAAGAGTTTGATGAGAAGATCGATACAACTCTCATATCTGTCCGTTAAACATGAAGCTACAGTCTGACTGTTAGCTTAGATTAGCTTATCTTAGCGCAAAGACTGGAAGCTGGGGGAAACAGCTAGCATGGCTAGTCTTCAGGAAATCACTGCCAAGAATTACTTCCAGCACATACCTCCCCTTAAAGCAGAACTTATCATTTTACAATTTGGTTTTTCTACAGATTCAATCACACAAGGTATAATGTGCTGATTAGTTAGCTTTAGATTAGCTGCTAAGCAGATGTTTTAACCTTTGGACAGAGCCAGTCTAACTCTTTCTCCGTGTTTCCTGTCTTTATACTAAGCTAAACTAACTGCTCGATGTAGCTTCATATTTACTATACAAAGTGCAATCTTCTCCACTAACTTTCGTATTTCCCAAAATGTCAAATTATTCTTCTTTAACTTCACCCCACTTTCACAAATAGCTTTTGTTTTGTTACTAATACTTTTTCCTTCCTCCCAGATTCCATGTCTCTCTTCACAAAAATATTTAAATGGAGACATTTCAACAACAACATCAAAAAAGGATCCAACACTAATATAGTAATTAATTTTTTTTTTCAATATATTATTGGTCAATCAACATTCTCACAGCTAAACAAGGGCATTTAGACACATGCATACATATACATACCCAGCGGTGGTGGGCTGACCCTTGGGGTGAAAGAGCTAAGCATTTGACAGACTCCACCTCTTAACTTGTTAACTTGCTAATTAGACCTCACAGTCACTTCATGGGACTGGACAATAGACTGCTGGCTGAGCAGGCTGTGATGCGCGAGCACACACACACACACACACACACACACACCCAGTAACCCTAAAAGCTAACAACCCCCCATACACACTCTACCGATGTGACCACCTGACCCCTCTTGCTCTCCAAAGGACAGCATGTGTGTGTGTGTTTGCATGTGTGTGTGTGTGTGTGTGTGTATGTACGTGGTGGGAGGGTTGGGGATTTGGGGTCTGGTCGTTGTGTGTGGGGTCTTGTTGCCACGGGAACAGGGGGAAAGAGGCAGGACTGATATATAGAGAAGGATGTTGTTCCCCCTCTCTTTACTCCTATATGTCTCTCTCTCTCTCTCTCTCTCTCTCTCTGTCTGTCTTCTTTATACACACACAACTAAAGCCACCAGAAAAGAAATTGGGGCAGGGATAATGTGTATGTGTGTGTATGGGGTGTATGCGTGGTGTTTGCCCAGTGGTCTCCAGATCGGGGCTAAACGGGGTTAAACATCTATCCATGTTAGAGTCCCGTTCTCTGAGTTCTGTCATTAGCCTGCAGCTTAGAGAGCTATTACTGACACAGCTGCTGCTGCTCGCTGGGTAAACACACACTCACACACACACACACACACACACACACACACACTCGGTGGTATAGCAAGCTGCCCACTGGGATTGTGTGTACTGTCTGTTTGTGGAACAAGGTTGCCAAATATCACAAGGCTAAAACAGTGAACGTCCAACTGGCATCCAATCACTGTTTTTGTTCATGTGTGCATGGGTATGTGTGTGTGTGTGTGTGTGTGTGTGTGTGTGTGTGAATGAGTGCATGTGCAGAATGGAAAGCATTAATCAGCCCTGTGATAAAGCATTAATTTGCTGTGTTTTAATGGTTTTAATGTTGAGGTAAACGATTAGGTGATCAAGTAAAAATTAATCAATTTTGATCTGAATTTTGAATTGGCAGATTAATCGACAATGAAAAAGAATCATTAGTCACAGCCCTACTTTACAGCAATGCAATACTTAACTGCTGAGAAGAAGAGGGAGGGAAAGGAACAGAAAAACTGCAAAAAAAAAAAAATCAACAAAATACACAATACTAGGCCAAATATTTGTAAAAGATGTAGTAGTAGAAATGGATTGCTACCAACGCAGCAATTGCAATGCCGGGCCCAAGACACTCAGGGGCCCCAAAATTGTGTGCCTATTGGGTTTGAATGACTTTATTAATTGCAAAGTTTTATAGGAACTTGCAAAACTAAGGTAAAATATCAACTAAGATGGGTCCATATTATGAGCTAATCTTGTGACCCTGTCTTGTTGAGTGAACCTCTTTCAAATTATTTTATTTTATGTTGTGCTCACATGGTGCATATTCCACACTGACACATGGTGATATTATTCCAGTATATGACTACTGGTTGGTTTCTGGGTTCCAAGCAAATAATGAAGCTGCCATGTGTAATCTGCTGTGTGCTGTAGGAGGGTCAACAGGGGCCCAACAACAAACGTTTGCCCCAGGGCCCCCTAACAAATGAATCCAGCCATGGTTGTAGAGCTAGAAACTAGACAATATTCATGGCTAAAATAGCATAACAGCTCAGAACATTATGTCAGTGGTGAAGCCATGCACTTTCATGCTCCTGTCTGGAGCAACCTGCAGACATTTACTGGAAATAACTGGATAAAAAACACGAGGAAAAAAAAAAGTAAAAAAGCAACAAGCTGCCCTGTAGAGTCGGCCTCACATGAGGTGTTCGTAGCTCCCTTTAGCCTCGTGGCATCTGGGAGCGCTGTGGGAAGTCTGTGTGTTAAATAAATGACTGGGGAGTTTAGCCCATGTGCTAACCATGTTAGAATAACACGAGCGACGCTGGCCCTGCCAGGCAGCGCTCAAGCCGAACGTGGGGCTCTTCCGCTGGGTCGCCTCCCCAGGGTGAAGCCCAGGCTCCACCTGGGGCCTTGTATATTTTTCCCTGGCTGCCTCTTTATTTTCCCTCAGCTGAAACCAGTCAGATCAAAGAGCGCCTTAACCTTCCGTCCTCCCATCCCTTCATCCAGACCCTACCCTGTCTGCTTTTTTTTTTTTTTTAGAGCCACCAAGGTTGAGAGAAGAAGAATGCATGCCGTGGAAGGTGTAAAGTGTCTACTCATCTGAAACAACCGGCTGTACCTCTGAGGGCTTTGAGTTTTATGACTGCAGGGGAGAGGAGGAAAAGGATGGAAAGAGGAGGAGAGGACAAGAGAATGGAGAGAGAGGAAAAACAGGTCAGGCTTGCCGTCATTTCCAGGAGCTCAGTCAGTTGTGATACCATGGGAACGAAGACCGATCATCATCCAAAGGCTACATTCTTTCTGGAACTTCAGTGT
Organism: Macquaria ambigua; assembly: GCA_008360985.2. Taxonomy (NCBI): domain Eukaryota; kingdom Metazoa; phylum Chordata; class Actinopteri; order Centrarchiformes; family Percichthyidae; genus Macquaria; species Macquaria ambigua. Next base: position 17,484 of record VMKM01001161.1, on the reverse strand, counting down.
TTGCTAAAGGGCCTGGCTGTACTTGATTTCACAATGCATTCTAACTTCATTTATTAAAGTACAATTTGCACCGAAATATCCTATCTGAGGAGCATAAAGGTGTTTTAAGTGATACAATGTGTGTGTTTGTGTGCGCACGCGTGCACTTGCAAGGGTGTGTGTGCACGTGTGTCCTCATTTGTCCTCCCACCGAGCCCTTGTCGCAGACAGTAGCCATTTTCAGCTTATAGGGCCCTTCATCAAAGCTTCAAACCCACCCATGGTCTGCCCGCTTGTTACACACTCTCTTTAACTGTGTGTGTGTGTGTGTGTGTGTGTGTGTGGCTGCCAAGCTAACGAGGCACTAGGTATTGTTACAGGGACTCACTCCAACCGCACCATGAGCAAGCCATTACACCAATAAGCCTGCATCATTTCCAAAGAATCCAATTAAATTTCGGTCTTACAGCGCTGCACTCTGAAAACACAGATTTTCTCCATTGAGAATGTGCAAACACACACACACTACACACACACACAAAATGTCTCGATACCCTCTCTTAGCTTGCTTACATTTTGTGTGTGTGTGTGTGTGTGTGTGTGTGTGTGTGTGTTTCAACAAGGGCATGATATCTCTGTATTTGTGGTGAAGAACCTGCATGACTCTCTCTCTCTCTCTTTCTGCACCTGTTGGTCTGTGTCGATCATCCTTTCCCTCTCTTTGTGTGTCTCTTCAGAAGTACTCGATATCTTTTTTTTTTTCCTTTTTCACCTTCTTCCTTCCACCAGCTCGTCTCTGTCTCCCCTCTTCTATCCCTCCCTCCTTTTCTCTCCACCGATTCTGGCTGGCATCTGTTAAGCCGCTAAACAGAAAGTGCGTATGCATGTGTGTGTGCGTGAGTGTGTGTGTATGTATGTGTTGGTCTTGCTGGGTTGGATTTGAACAAGCCCATGCCTGTTCTGCCCCGGTGGCCTATGAAATGAGAAAGGCAGCCACTGTGCTGCAGACCTCCACTGATAAATCTACCAGGGTTACCCCTCCGTGTGTGCATCTGCATGGGCGTGTGTGTGTAAAATGCATGTGTCTGCATATGTGTAAGCGTGCATGCATGTAATGTGCGCGTGTGTATGTGCGAGTGCTAGTGATCATCTGTGTTTGCGTCTTCAGCTCCGTGACGCCAGAATAGAGATTTGGAGAGATTTGATTTCACACATCCCAAAGCCAAATGTGTGTATGAGTGAGAGAGAGTGTGTGTGTGTGTGTGTGTGTGTGTGTGTGTCTGTGCGCGCACCATGTGGTGTAATCTCCCATCATCGCCTTAAATGCGTGACATTAAAACACCACCGAGTCGATTCTTCTTCAGACATTTGGGTTTTTTTCTTCTTCTTCTTGTCATTTGACTCATTTTTATCCGTGTGCACGTATTCGTCTCGGGGGAATTAGAGGTCATGTTACCAATCTATGGAGCACTCAAAGACAGGGTAGAGAGAGGTAGACTGAGCTAGAGTTAGACAGAGAGAGAGGGGGTATACAAAGAGCACTGAAAGCCTGGGGTTACCTTGCTTATGACAGCGAGGTCAGATATTGAAGAGGTGAAGTCAATACAACACACCATTTAGCAGCCATATTCATCTGGAGATAGTTTTTACTGAACGGGTGAATGAAGAAAAGAAAGAGAGAGAGAAAGAAAGCCGAATACGTTGCTGCATTACGGCTACAGAAAGAATAATTTGCCCTTAACAATACAGGGTTTTACATGGTACAAAGTTTGAGATGACTACTGTGTAAACTGCATCTGCTGATGAAGACCATGTCATATGATAAAAAGCCCCAGAACAGCTACTAAATGGACCTTACGATGAGCCTGTTTTTTCAAGTGCTGTTTCCAATGTCAAGACGCGACTCTGTAGCTCTGTAGGTTTATAATTTTAAGGTATGGCATCTTAGCATAGTGTAAACTTGAGTTCTGTAGCATGTAGCATTTTAGGGATTTGACAAGTTCCAGGATTTTACAGTGTTGGGTGTTGTATGCCTATAATTGATATAAGCAAATGTGCAAAATGCAAAAATGGCATGCCCAATGCAGTCCTGCTACACACACACACACACACAGGAGTTGTTGCCTACTTAGACCTCTTCTCCGTGTGGACTGTGTGGGCTTGACTTGACTCCTCTTTGTTTTGTTGCACCTGTTAGGGTGGAAGAACTTAACATATTTACCATTCTTGTTAGTTCATGGCGTTTTGTGACCTAACATAATTCTCAGCATTTGTCCACCCATCACCTGAGCCAAACTCTGATTGGCCAGAATGAGTAAAACCACCTGTGTGGGTGTGAAAGGCCTTTAAACAAAAAATTCTTGTCATTATCTTTTAAGAAAAGATCATATATTCCATTTTCCGTCTTAAATGGGTTGTTTTCTCTTAATGCTTAATGACATTTTTCAGGCAACAGCAAATTGTGCGATCACCTTGGAAAGCCTTTTTTCAACTGCCCACAACTTGGAGACATGGGATTAGATGTTTTGTGTCCAGGCATACAGTATTTTACACTCGCCTTTCTCTTGCCATTATAAAGTAACGTGCCAATGAGGTATACATGTGTGTAACTGCCTCAACACCATCTCAAAATGATGCCGCAAAAAATGGATTAAATCCTTGATTTAGAGTAAAAATGATTTAGAGTCAATTTTCCCAATGATGTTGCATTCAAGCATGTCCCATCTTTTCATGGCATATTTACCTGCTGTTTACAGGAAACAGGTCTTGGAGCAGGTCTTAAAGTGTGCGGCTGTTACAGTGTTTTAACATCACTGAGGCAGCTCTACTGCTGCATGAGGAATGCTACAACCACCCTGACTCTCACCAAGGGGCTCGTTCAGCAAAGCAAATATTGTCCCACACACACAAATGCACGCACAAACACACCTATGTAAGCACACATCTACACAAACACACACTATAATAATTCATGCTCAGAGGCATATCCCACATAGCCCTCTTGCATCTTTAGTGCATGCACAGGCACGCTGAGGCGTTTTTTATGAGCAAGGGCCTGTTCCTTGTCTACCATATTTCAACTCTTTAGTGTGTGTGTGTGTGTGTGTGTGTGTGCGTGTGTGTGTGAACGTGTAGCAAAATAGAAAAAAACAGCCCGAGACATTATCTTCAAGCCATGACAGCTGTAATTGTGGAGCACATTAAAATGGGTGCAGGGTGACACCTCTAACCACCTTCTATTAAGAAACACACACTCTCACACAGCACCCCTCCCCTCCCGATCTCTCTTTCTCACACACACACACACACACACACACACACACACACACACACACACACACACACACACAAGGTGGATTCATTGTGGTCAAACAAGGAAATGAGCATCTCCAAGCCCGTCAAAGCTGAGTGCTTTGAGGAGGGCCAGTCTGGCTAATGTGTACATGTTGATGTCTTGATTATATGTGTCAAATATCTGTCCCTATTCTTCAATGGACAGGGAGGGGTGCCTGGTAAGAAAAAAGGAGAAAAGAAACCTTTTACACAGAAAAATAAGTGGAGAAGAGAAAGAGAGAAGCAGCACTGCCAGTCCTGGCTGTACAGATTCTGGTCCTTTTTGGCTGTCATCCCATACACTTCAGTTTTTCATCATTGTTGTTTTGACCCCATTACACACTATAGACCTTAGGGGGTGATCGCGTTTCCAGAGTTGTAATCTTAAATCAATGCCAAAGGAGAGTACAAGACCTACAGCACAGACTACTATGTACAAAATGCAACACTATGGCACTCCTATAACACAGAAGCAGAACAAACCTTTGCAATACTTTTTCCCTCTCACACTCATCTCATTGTTTTTTTCAGTTAAGTAGTAAGAACTAAAGCCACTTTACCATAATGGGACACAGAGCCGCAAAAAAAACGCAGCGGCCTGCGGTGAAACGTTGAAACTGAGTCAACTTTTGGAGAAACGCAACCCGAAGTCACGCTGCGGCAGCCAATCACGCTGGCTATCAGACCGGCAGACGCCCAGGTGAAGAAGAACTTTGTTTACCTGTAGCATTGTAGCATTAGCTGTTTACCTTAATATTCCACTGTTTACCGAGAAACTGTGAAGATGGAAAAGAGACTGATTGATCTGCGCCGCAATGACTGTACATCAGCTGTTCAACCCTGCCACGACGGAGTACAAAGACGTTAATCGCCATGCAGTGGCTTGGCTTGTATCGGTCTTCAAGCTGGGATTGCTGGTTAGTATGAGACACTCCCACACTGCCGCACAACCCTGTGGCGAATCGCCGCAACGCCTGATTCTATGCGAAAACGGCCTAAGGAAGAGTTGAGTTAAGAAGGCATCGGGTGGAGGAAGAATCTCTTTAGGAAAAAAACAGGTTAAGAGAGAATGTTGGTTCATGCCAGGTCAGGCTGACATTTTTGGCCTGAATCAAAACTCTGATGGCCCCAGTGGGAGTGAAAGGAAAGTAAGTTGAAGTGCTAACAACTTCAAACTACAAGATTACCCTGTGTGATGCCTCATACTGATGGCTGTTTTTGGTCTCAAAGTCACATATTGGGTCTGAAGCACCGAGAACATACATAGGCACAACAATGCCTATCTGTCTATGTTTTACTTTTCTTTCTAGTCCTTCTCATTTACACGCACAGACCCACATACACACACATAGGAGGTGCCATCGATGCAGCAGTAATCTGTGCAGCCGATAAGCTCCGGCTTTGGTCGTGAACAAAGGCGAGGGCAGCATAGCCGTTATAGATCCCCCCTCTCCTCTGTTCTCACTAAATCACTTCACCTTTCAGGATCTCACACACACACACACACGCACACATACTGTAGGAATGCATCCACACACACACTCCTGCACTGAGAGATTTAACATGGACAAGTGGGCACTTGGTAGAAGAATTCAATTGGCCGCTCTCTCTCCCTTTCTCTCTCTGGGTCTCTCTTCCTCTCAGGGTGTCACAGGACATGCCAGGCCTTAATGCCTTCCAATCTTCTCCCCAACACACACTGTCGCCTTTCATTTAAAGGCCTGCTGACAGGAATGGCCAGCATCTCCACTCCTCCAGCCCTCCCACTCTCCTCTCTCTCTCTCGTCCTTTCTCTCTCTCCGTCTGTCTCTCGCTTTCTCACAACTCGTTAGAGCTCTTTCTTTCTGTTGCTTAGACCATCTGCCTCTCTCCATCCATCACTCAAATTATGTCTTTGGATGTGTTGGGGGCCCTTAATAGCTTTTGTTTACTATCTTTCATTACTTTGTCTTTCTTTTCTTCTTTGAAATATCTTCCTTCTTACTTTCTCTCCTTCTTTTTACCACCCCTTCTGGTTTCTCTTCATTCTTCCCTTTTTCTACTCCTCTGTGTTGCTGAAATCAAATCTAATGCTCCCTTTCAGTATAGTCTGTGTCTTGCTCGTCCTCCCTCCCTCCCACTGTGTCCTCTCCTCTCTAACAGCTTTCTATCTATTTGTCTCCGTGTCAGTGTTCGGCACCTCACACCGCCACTTTAGGCTCCTCTCCCCATTGTGCTTTCCCAGCCTGCCACGCTGGGTTTTCAATTGACCAACAAGAGTAAACACCGGTTGCTGAGCATCAATCACATCACACACACCGGCAGAGAGAGTGAGGGAGAGTCTCCAATTTCACTCTTGCTTTTTTTCCCACCAATTTTACACAGAACATAGTCAGAACAATCTACGACGAGATAATACCCCTGGTGGCAGTTTGTGTGTGTGTGTGTGATTACAAATTGACTATCTCTTACTGTAAATGATTCCTATGAAATGGTGTCTTTGCAGCAGCACATAATAACAGGATGAAAAAACAAAACAAAACTCATAATAACAAGCAAATAGCAAATAATTATCTTAAACATGCAGCCAGAAATAACCACATGAGAGCATTTGTATGCACATTTGTATTTTATATTTTTATATCATAGAAATTTGCAAATGTTCCTGGTCCAACACTATGCAGCAGACTATGACAAATGCAAGATATGTTTGTGTGACATGTAATTCATTACTGTTTACTGTAATTCTGTCTGACCCCTTGTTTTCCTTGCCTTGCTGGACTTCCAAGTGTTGCGGCAACTTCTTTGCTGAACAACCATAGCTTGTTGTTTTTTTTTGTTGTTAGATCCCTCTGCGTTGCCAGCCCCACTGTGCAAACGCAGTTGTTGTAACTCAGTCTGACTACTTTGAAAATGACGACAAGAGACTCTGGACTTCAAATCAGACATTCTGTGTTAGGGAAGGCCTCTAAATTATCTTATGTATACTTAATATTTCACAAATCAAATATTCAAATGAAATGTATAGTCTTCTTTTAACTCAGTATTTCCCACACTAACTGTTTTACATGGATTATTAACTAAAGACGGCTTTATAGTGATGGCACTGATTCCCCAAATCTCATCAATGCAACTGGTGAGTAAAAAGTCGTAAAACGCAAAATAATTATGAATATGACCTTGTGAGAAACTGGGATTTACATGTAACATCTAGGTTGTTAGAAGCATTATGAGGGAGCAGGCAAGAACAGTGCCACCTAACCCTGTGACTGCTTACAACCAAGACAACAATACATGAATACAATACATGTGACAAGATACATGAATCTGAATAAAAGTGTAACGCTCCTTCAGAAATAACTCAGTCAGCATGAGGGGTGATGCAGAGAAAGTAACAGGAGTGGGAGAAAAACGAGTAGCTACAATTGTCTGCAGCAATCAAAACACAGCGCAGAGGTGTTTCTTTCACACACACACAAACAGACTCTCACACACTCACACAGACACTGGACTGAAGTGCAGCTTAGAGGAGCCTTGTTAAAGCACCTAACTGAGCAGCATAACATGATGATTTGCTGTTGGTGAGTTTGCTCTTATCTACCCCCCCCCCACCTCTCTCCCTCACTTATTCACAAACACACACACACTATCTCTACCTCTCTCCCTCCCTATAAGCATACACATTCTAGTTGTACTGTAATAAGGAATTATTCCTTCATTATTCCTGCCCCCTCAGTCCATTCTGCACCCTTTTGCCCTGCCAAACCTGATTTTCACACATATATACATACATTAGTGCATATTTGTGAGTGTGTGTGATGCATTTGTGGTTTATACGTGTGTGTGTGTGTGTGTGTGTGTGTGTTCTCCCCCGAGCAGTAAATCAGCGCTGTGTTAATTGGTAGGAACAACAGCAACACTTTGGCAGTATATAATGTTTTATGTTTGTTTCTTTATTACCATCTTTAATGTTCATCGCCGTATGTGTGCATGGGTGTGTTTGCACGTGTGTGTGTGTGTGCGTGCGTACGTGCGTGTTCCACCAGTGTGTATATGTACTGCATTGTGATCCTAATGAGACACCGTAGATGAGAGGGGACTGGAAATGCGCAGAGGAACAAGAGCATGATAAGCCTCTTAACGATGATCACTCGGTGTGTGTGAGTATGACAGTGTGTGTGAGATGCATATGTGTGTGTGTGTGTGTGTTTCTCTCTTGAGGCTCTCCACTCACAGGCGGAACACAATCAACGCAGCTCTCATTTGCAATCAGTAATTAGAATGCTAATTAGCCCCTGGGAGCTAACGGGAACTAGTGTATTACAAGGGCTTGATTAGGACTGCTCTATTCCTAAGGGAGGGATTTACACCTGCACGCTATTGGCTCAAACACCTGTCAGTCATGACCTCTCATCCAGTTGGCTGTGATCATGACTGAATTTGAATGAATTAGTCACTGGGATAACACTTACTGAGCAGTGGTTGACTACAAACTGCTCATAATAATGAAAAAGCTCAGTGCTGGTGAAGGGAGCTAAAGATACAAAATCATGATACAACATCCCTCTCAGTAGTTAAAGGAATACGCCACAAAAATAAATCTTTTGACTATCACAATCTGAAACGTTAACCCATTAATGGCTGTAGCACACTAGAGGATTTTCAAATCTTTACTGATTTTAAAAACATGGGCGACCACAGACATAACTACAGATTTAACCGATTTTTAATATTTTAATCGTAAGAACGCACACACCAGATGCTTCGGTCAAGACGCAGGGCCGCACACTTGGCGTTCATACTAAACTATTTCAGGGTGGCGATTGCAGGGACTTGGGATCTCACAGAAACTCTCGTGATCAAACGTGACTTTGGAAAAAAAACAAGCGCAACAAAGCGCAGAACCATCACAGAATTCCACTTGAATCAACAACACTGGACACTTTGACTTGCCATCCGCAATGCGTTTCAGCCACAAACAGGTTTATCACTCAACACAAGACTAAATTGCCATTTTTGCAGTGTCTACACAAAGTGTGTAAAGTTATTACATACTAGTCTAGCCTCTGTTTGCTATTGAAGAAGCTTTGCTGTAAGTGAACTGCTAGAATATGCCTTGAAGAAGACTATAGTTGCCAGGATAACTTTCTTTTGTTTATTGTGTTGATGATGTCCATTTCTAGACTATGTAGTTTTTGAGGATGAGGTTCCAGACACTTCCCCGGCTTTCGTTATCTGTGTCCCTCTTCCTCTATATTTATCCCCCACTCTCTGCCTCTCCATCCTCTAACAGGAGAATCAAACACAGTGTTGTCTGTGCTGCTTCGATGTTGTAGCCCTTTGGCTAACCACTGACTGCTCAGGTCCATTGTCCTGCCTCATTTAACATAAGATTGAGTTGATAACAGCCAGAGGGTCATTATACCAGCTCTGGATTGTGTCTTCAGCTACTCCCAACAGTCTAATCTAAGTACAGAGAGAGAAATGGCGATGGACTTGACCAAAGCTTCTGCATCTTCTTCATCCTGGGACTGAAAGTGAGTAAATTTAGAGTCACCTCGGGACTGAGATTCATTAAAGCACACTAGTGCTGTAAAAGATAAGACCTTAGGTAAGGTAAGGTAATGGATACAATAGCACATAGTAAAACTATGGCAAGAAAACTTGTTTTTTGTTTATTTGATCAACATGTAATCAAATTGGTCCAAGGGCATATTCTATCTTTACAGTGGGCATATTTTTACACTTCGGTTTTCTGTTAAATTAATCAAATTACATGTGATGTGTTAATGGGTGAACTTTAGGAGTACAGATAGGTGTATTTTGTAATCTTTGGACAGAGCTTCCAGTCTTTACGCTAAGCTAAGCTAAGCTAAGCTAGCTGCCTGCTGACTCCAGCTACATATTTAGCATACATGAAAGTGGTATCGATCTTCTGATTTAACTCACGGCGAACTCAAAAATTAGAAAGTCATATCAGCAAACAGCCAAACTCAACAATTTTCGCTATCTCAAGTGCTTTCTTATATGTGGGGCTCTATAGCGATGGCACTGATTCCCCAAATCTCATCAATGCAACTGGTGACTAAAAAGTCATAAAACGGAAAATAGGAATGATGGCCAAAATTGGACAGAGCCAGGCTAGTTGTTTCCCCCCTGCTTCCAGTCTTTATGCTAAGCTAAGCTAAGCTAAGCTAGCTGCCTGCTGCTACATATTTAGCATACATACATGAGAGTGGTATCGATCTTCTGATTTAACTTGCTGCAAAAAATCGAGTAAGCGTGTTCCCCAAAATGTTGAGCTAATCTTTTAATGCAATGCTATTTTCCATCCAAACGCTTACTAAAACATATTGGACCCACATGTATTTGAACAAGGTATTAGATAGTAAAGATTTGATAACGCTGGCTCATGCGAGTTTTGTTCCACTTTTGAGTCTTTTAGCATAATTTTTTGTCACAGGCTATAAATAAATATCTTCTTATACTCATTGTTGGAAAAAAAAGGGGAATGCAAGTTGAAAGAAATACAAATTTATCTCAGTAACGAGAAATGGTGAATTAGAAAGTCATATCAGCAAACAACCAAACTCAACAATTCTCGCTATCTCAAGTGCTTTCTTATATCTGGGTCTTGTCAGTCTGCTTACTATCAAAACCTTGTTGATATTCTGCCGTCTTTGTGTACTACTGGCTCCAGTGACCGTCATCACACATGCACACACACACACACACACACACACACACACACACACACACACACACTGACAGTGTGAAGCGTGACTATCATATCAGGTCTAATTTTCTCCTCCATTCAGCCAGCAACCTTAGACACTGGTAGGATACACACACACACACACACCCATGCAGCATACATAGTCACATTTGCACACATACTTTGCTCACATGCATGAAGACACACACTTACACACACACACACACACACACACACATCACAAAGGCGTTACTCCCCTTTTCTTGCTGTAAGACAGATGTAAGTGGGGTGTCATTGTGGGGTGAACAGACAGAGTGCTGGGTGATGAAGAGCAGTGTTAAAACCTTATATGTGTGTGTGTTCATGTGTGTGCGTGTGTGTACTTCTTTGTGCCTCCAGGCCGTACTAGCTGAATCGTGAACCCACACTTGTGAACCATACATTACAGGCTGCTATTAACACACACACACACACACACACACACACACACACTCAGAGCTAAGCACCTGCACTACCCCCTAACACACACTCACACACACTCATCCAGATACATTGCCAGCCTATTCATTATTTGCATTGGGACTCTTCAATATTTCAGCAGACCCTTCTAATCCCATTACTGTGATTCTCAAAAGTGTGTGTGCATGCATGTGTGTGTTTATATGTGTGTGTGTGTGTGTGTACATATTAGCAGGCTACACTGACTGTATTTGAGAGCACGGGAGAGGGCTGCTTCAGATAGTGAGAAAGGAAATCAATCTTGGCAGAGGTAAAGAGAAAATGAGAGAATAAAGACAGAGGTGATAAAAGGCTGGAGGCGAGGAAAGAGGGAAAGAGGGAGAGGAGGACGAGGACGAGGGAAGAAGAGAGAAACAGAAAGAAAAAACAAAGAGAGATAGATTGGGGTCTTTACAGTGGGCATCTTTTGAGGATAAGAGAGGGTGGGAACCCCTATTGAATGGTACAAACTGCCTAGTAGTGTGCGTGTGTGTGTGTGTGTGTGTGTGTTTGTCCTGCATGGCCACAGCTGGGGAATAGCTGTGAAGTCATCCTAGCAACCAAACAACAGTCCACCAAGGTTTGCATATGCTGGAAAACCACTGGGGATGAACATTTTTATCCCCATTGAGAGCTCAAAATATCTCTTGAATCAGCAAAGCGTTTGACCGCTGACATTTAAGTGATTGTTGTAGTAAAAGTACTGCTAGCTAAATCTGAGGTGCATTTTCTGGTTTTGAAGTTGAAAGAAGAGTCCAAACAAATGCAGCCATTCCTGTGGAATTCAGTGGGAGGGATGGGTATGGATGGCAGCGACTTCGGTTTATGTGTGTGTCTCCAGACATGCCGGAGAAATGGGAGGGTGACCCCACCAGCCCACCTACTTCCCCTGTTACTTCCTCCTCCCTCGTTCATAAAATCCTCAAGTTTGTGTGTGTGTGTCTATGTTGCTAATTACTGTGCAGAACCAGCCAAACACCTGTCTGTCTGGGAGGAAGACAAAACAATTGAGACAGAGAGGGGGAGTAGGCTGAGAAAGAAATGAAGGAAGGAAGAAAGAAAGAAAGAACGAAAGAAAGAAAGAGTGTGAGCCGTGTCAACACCTCAACTGTGAGTGTGTGTGCGTCTGTTTGTGTGTCTGACAAGCCACCTCTGTCCACCATTTCCAACCTGCTGTTACATATTTAATATCCTGCCAGCCCTGCATATAGACCCCTCATTATCCAAAGAGGGACGCGCACACACACATACACACACTCACAAATAGACACACACTACGTTTCACATTTAGGGTCGTAAGAGGAAATGTCACCTTGGTCCCACCAGACGACAAGCGATCAGTAAAAACCTCTGACTTGAGTACTGCCACCCTGAGGAATTACAACCGCTGTGTGCGTGACTGTGTGTGTGTGTGAGTGAGTGTGTGAGTGAGAGAGATAGAGAGAGAGATAGAGAGAGAGAATGAGATCTAGACAAAAACAGTCAAAGTCAGCTAGTTAAAAAAAAGAGAAAGAGGAGAACTATGTCGACAAACAGATTAGATGCTTGCAAAGGAGTGTGTATGAAAGTGTGTGTGTGTGTGTGCGTGTGTGATTTGCATTGTAGTGGTCACAGTAATGTACTAGGGCAGTAAGACCCCTGATTTTTTTGTTGCCTCTGATGTTTGTGATCCACTAATTGGAGCTACTGAGGCGCTAATGTTAAGTCACTCTGAATAACAACATGAGCTTAACCTGTGGATGAGATTTGTGTGTGTGTGTGTGTGTGTGTGCACAAATGAGTCAGTGTGTGTCTGCTAAGAGCTATTATCATTAGGGGTGAGTGTGAGGCTATAGCTGATTTCCCATTCAGCAGTGGCTGACTGATACTCTGTAACCCTGCTCTGCCGAATGGCCCGGGACCGTTTTAACAGCCAGCCACACAAGTCGAGGCCATCTCTCATAGTGACTTCATAAAAGTCTGGACCCCCACCCCCAACCCCCACTTTACCCCTAAACTCACCACTCCCCCTTCTCCATCCCCCTTTATCCTTTCCATCACTATGTTCTTTCCCTCCTGTGAACTCACCATCGGGTGTTTTCAGGTTATATTTGAATATGTGTGAGAGTGTGTGTGAGAGAGAGAGACAGAAATTCGACTTACCTGAGTTGACGAGATGAAGGAGGTGAAGACAAACAGCACATGGCACCAGAGAAAAGAGAGAGGAAGGGAAAGAAAATTAGAAACATTCTATGACTAACAACAAAACACATGCCAAACTCAAAATGTTCAACCAGAAAAAAATTTTTTTTTTTTTTTACATTTCATTTGTTTTGCTGGTGCTCTGTTCATTAGACACCCACATAAGTTACGAACAGATCTTGGTTAAGTAATTCTCGGAACTGAGTAAAAATGTCTGTCTTGTCTTATCTTATTAAACAATAATTCAGGTTTAGTACAACTATTGTGGCAATTGTTTCGATCACATCTAAGATATCTGTTGGAAAATCCCCAAAGGAATTGCTGAAATCTGAGAACACGACGACGTCACTACAATGAAGTCAGATGGCGCAAAAATAAAACACAAGATAGGTTTGGTAAACTTTAATGGATGTTTGACAGACAGTTTGGGTAATCATTTCCCCCTTTGCCCTTATTGTCTCTACCAAATAAGTTTAAATAAGCTACAAAGATGGACTGACTGCCCATGTGTCTTGCCCCGTCTGACTTCCTTCCGGCGATATTGTCAAGTTTCCAGATGTCAGTAATTAACTTGGAGTAGAACGGAAATAAATCTGAATTTTGAGTCATTTTAAATCACTTTAACAAAGACTAAATCTCACATACATGTACTAATTGTTTCATAGTGGTTTTAGACTTTTTTCATTATTTACATTTTTTGTCATTTATCATTGTTTTATGAACAGTTTGTTTAGTTTCTGGTGTATATTTTTATTGTTAACCCTTTCATTTGCAAAATCAGTTCACTTGTTTTCTGTTGTATGTGTGTGATTTAATCTGCCTCTTTCTGGTTTCATTAATAGTGTTATTTATTAAACAATGTGTGTCCTCTGTTAAGTCTGATGAGATCATTTAAACACACTGCAGCTACTTCAATGGTTTGAATCTATAGTCAGATAAAGGGTATATATACTGTATTTGCGGGAGTCTATGCAATTGTGTTCCCGTGTGTGAATGACCAGCTTTACTCTCTATTATCCAATAAGCTTGCTCCATTCTGTGGCTAATTGACTATCTAATGTGGGAAGAGGGATCAGACCACCAAAGAGTGAGCAGCCTTTTGTTATGACAGGAACACACCATGCTCTCCATGTTGATGTGAGTCAAGTGGAGGGGTTTATTATGTATGTGAGTGTGTGAGAGGCAGTTCTCTACATTTAAAATACAAAGCACAAAAAGAAGCTAACGGCTAATTTAATTTAAAAACACATCAATATACAGTAGGTAAAAGGTTGCTTCTGTCACATATTTTACCCCTGGATGCAAAAATAAAATGTAGCATCTCATGTTCTCATGTTTTTTATTCTGACATCTTTCAGTTTATACAAGAAACACTTGGACAGCAGTGTTTCAGTAAAGTATAAAACAAGACAAATGCGCAGCAGGGAGGACACACTACATAAATGATATAACTATGTACTGAGTGAGCTGACTTATAACAGCAGTGTGAAAAACAGTACAACACATGTGCTGGTTAAAAAGTGGAGCCCACCACTGGCTAACTGCTCCTTGTAGACCAATAAAAAACAAATGCTAGATGGAGCAATATAAAGTTAAGAAAAAAAGAAAAACCACCCAACCACTCTTTAAGAATATGATGGAGCGAGGCAGATCCAAAAGGGAGAGCAGGAAGAAAACAGGGATGCTCATTAGTAGATAATGGGAGGTGTGAGTGTACCATCATGTGTAATGTGTGGTGATGGAAATAGCCCAGTATGCTCACTATGCTGTCTCTGTTCCATGTGGAGGGTGAAGCCTTGTTGTGGTTTGAGCAGCGGAGGCCACCTCCAGCTAACAGCTCCTGGTAGACCTATAAATTTACCTTCATAAACAGGAGAGACTGGGGAGAGACGGACAGAGGAAGGAGGTAGAGGAGTGTAAAGACAGAGAGGGGAGAGAGGGAGGGAGAGAGGGAGGGGTGAAAAGAGGTGAGGACAAAGGAAGGAGGGGAGGAACGTGTGCAAATGTAGGATACATAGATGAAGGGAGAAGGGAGAAAACAAGGAAGGAAGGTCGGTATAGAGGGGAAAATTAATATATGTAGATATGAATGAAGGAAATATGTCCTCTCCTCCTTCCTCTCCTATCTTAATTTCATCCTCTCTTGTGTCCTCATTTCCTTTCCTCTCTTGTTATTTCCTCTCCTCTCCTATCATTTCCTTTCCTTATTTCATCTCCTCTCCTCTGTCTTTATTTCCTTTCCTCTCCTGTTTTCTCCTCGTCTTCCCTATCTTTCCCTCCTTCCTCTCCTATCCTTATTTCCTCTCCTCTCTTGTGTCCTCATTCCTTTCCTCTCCTGTGATTTCCTTTCCTTATTTCCTCTCCTCTCCTCTGCCCTGATTTCCATTTCTCTCCTATCATTTCCTTTCCTCTCCTGTTTTCTCCTCTCCTCTCCTTCCTCTCCCATCCTTTTTTCCTCCCCTCTCATCATGTTCGCATGTTTTAAATTTTATTTAATGTAATTTTCTTATATATTTTCTATTTCATTTTCCCCCTCAAAATCCCATGGATATATTGAAACCTTTGAAATGCAGGGAGGTGAAAATGTTCGTGACTAGGCTGGTTTGATCATTAGCAGAGGCTCTACGACTCATTGGAGTGACGGGCCTCGGAGGGGTAACCCGCGGCAAACCCCGCTCAGCCCTGCTCAAGAGGCTTCTTCTTCTCAACCAATCACTTCCCCAGATGGCGCCCGGTCATCCAGGAAGTAGGAAGTAGGGGTCGACCAATGAAAAAGCAGGCCTGGCCTTTTACCGCTGACCCGTGACACCTTCCTCCCACAAAAACAGACCGAACCTGTCCATGTGTCTGTCTCTGTGTGTGTGTGTGTGTGTGTGTGTGTGGAGGGGGAAGGACTAGTAGACTGGTGTCCAGCAGCCAACCCCCAGCCAGACAAAGACAGAAACCTTGACCATCATTGTTTAGTGGTGGGACACACACACACACACCAAAGAACTGTCTGCATGTTTTAGTGGCCAAATGTGCATTTAACCTTTACAGCTTCAACTTTATGACCAAGACAAACAACACATAGACAGCTAAACAGACATGAGTGACACAGTATTTGATGGTGAGTGTCTTTTCAAAATAAGCTATAAGTAAAGAAACTATAGGCCCAAATGAAATAAAATGAGAGGAAATGGACTCAGACAGCGTGCCATAAAACATTTGTAATGCCCTCTACAAACTGCGGGAAAATAAGGCGTAAATTTCTCCAAATTGTTTTCCCGTGCGTCCCCCGTCTCTCTCCCTCTACTCCATCCATCATAACGAACCCCCGAGATCTCTGAAAGCGAAGATGACTCACATCGATGAGAAAAAATAAGATTTATATCACGCCATCCCGCCACATGAAATTGTCTTTTTCCTGTTCTACTTTTACTTTTTTTTTTTTAATCCAACCTCTATGGCTTTATGTTTGACTTTCCAAAAAAGTGTGTGTGTGCGTACCTACCTGTGTATGTGTGTGTGTGTGTGTGTGTGAAGTTTTCTGTGTGTGTGTGTCTTTTGAAAGCAGCTGGAAACTTCAGAGAAGTGAGCCTCCAGCTAAGGCAGCCATCCACTATTAGTTTTACTGTTAAGACCATCAGACTCTTCCTCTCTCTCTCTCTCTCTCTCTCTCTCTTTCTCACACACACACACACACACACACACACGCACGCACAATGGGTTAACAGCACTGTTTCTGAACTTAAGGCCTTAACTTTCAGGGGTTTGTCTCTCTAATAGTATCAAGTACCACAGCTTATCTTACCCCCATTGACTTTCAATGGCACTAATTCTTCTTCTACTAATGTGGCTTTGTGAGGCTTTTCAAAGCTGATTTCAAAGATAGATCTAGCAGAGGAGGAATCCTTGGTTTTGGAAGTTAACAAATAAAATCTGGCTTCATTTCACCATTTCTAGACTTCCTGGATTCTAGAAAGTTTTTTTTCCAAACATCATCTTCAAAAATTATCCTTATTTGTAATCTAGGAAAACTGATTCTGCTGAAGATATCCATTTCAGATTACCATGATCTCAAGACCATAAAACGACTATACTATACATGCCAAAAAAAATATCAGAGGTCAAGTATGCTAAACTATGATGTAATTTGAGATATGACATACTCTGAAATTGATCAAAAGGAGGCTTTTGAATCCACGTATCCATCTGTGCTCTGATTGATTTGCCAGCCCTGGGGAATCTTCGCCGCATCTATCTCCTACTCTCCTTGACTTTTTTATTCTTTTCTTTTTTTGCATCATTCCTTCTTTAACCTCCTTCCCTCCATCTCTCCCCTGGACCCAGAATGCTTTGAGCCTCTTCCCTGCTGCCTTTGAACCAAGATCAGAGGGAAGCGTTTTGGCTCTCTCTCACACACACACACACACACACACACACACACACACACACACACACACACACACACACACACAGTGCTGCTGCTCGTTCAGGTGCAAGAGATTGTCTGCTGTTTTGATTGCCAGTCCTCCCCTCTCCTATCCTTGTCTTCTCTCCTCTGTCCTCATTTCCTTTCCTCTCCTGTTTTCTCCACTTCTTCCCTATCTTTCCCTCTTTCTCTCCTATCCTTATTTACTCTCCTCCCCCTTCTGTCCTCATTTCCTTTCCTCTCCTGTTTTCTTCACTTCTTCCCTATCTTTCCCTCCTTTCTCTCCTATCCTTATTTCCTCTCCTCTCGTCAGTCCTCATTTCCTTTCCTCTCCTGTCCTCCTTTCCTTTCCTCTCCTGTTTTTTCCTCTCCTTCCCTATCTTTT